>OY747710.1:44977999-45282999 GCA_963556495.2 Valencia hispanica
TATCCATTAACTGTCACCCAGTGCGTTTACATGCAGTAAGAGAAGGCTGAATTATTGCTGTAGACTGACTGAAGTCTGACTTTTTAAATGTTTGTATACACCTTAGTCTGGCTGAAGTTGAACCAAACTGGATATCTCTTAATCGGACCAACCCACCCAATAATAGGTTTAGTAAATCGAATTTCTCTGCATGTAAACTCCAACCCTGCCTTTGCCAGGATATTCAGAGGATGTGACGAGACCTCTGTAGCGGGAATAACAACACAGGCACACAGCAACACTGCAGCAGCAACGAATGTAGCTCAATTGTACAGTACTTAGGAAATGTTCTATGCTGCATCGTTGTTGTCGTTCTTTTCTTTGCTCATTGTGCATATTCTGCTTTTACTCCGTCTGCTTCATTACCATTTGAGATGACTTGACTGACAAAGTTCTGTAACAATTCTTTTACCCACATCTTCACAATGGAGGTGCAAAATGTAAAGTTGGAATGCCACGTTACTATTAATTCCTAGTGAAAATATAACTGTTTACTTGTAAGGTAGCAGAAATAACATTAAAATTGAGATGGTAAGGACACAAAAACAGGTGTAAGTGAGAGATAATTTTATGCTTAGCTTGGATTGTACAGATTTCTTTTCTCTTACCTCCCCATGCCATGTGAGTAATGCCTGAGCAGAGGGAGGATTCACTGAATCATAGCGTAAAGGTTGATAACCATGTTCTACCGATGCAGCTCCTTTGATCTAGGTTGTTGTTACTGTTAGCTGCACTGCCTTGGCGCATCCCCCTCAAGCAGCTGTGCACCAGTTGGCCATAGTGCATAGTATACACAAACTTGGATAATTAAAAATATCCTAAACTGTATTGAGAAATTTGAATATTTGTAATATCTAACTGGTTAAGATAATTTTCTTTCATTTTCTGGCATCACATCTTTGACATTGGGTTTGTTTGGGATGCAACACTAATAATGTACACATCTCAGATGCAATGTTGGGGGTGGGGGGGGTATTTGGCAGAAACTGGTTTTGCAAGTTGTCCCACTTAAATTGATGACAGAGGTCTGTAATTCTCAACAGAGTTACATTTCAACTGTGAGCGAATATAAAAAAAATCCAGGACAGGAAATTGTATGATTTTTAAAGAATTTATTTGTATAACGGTGCAGAAAATAAGTGTTTTGCACCTATAAACAAGCAAGAATTCTGGCCCTCACAGACCTGTTACTACTTCTTTAAGAAGCTCTTCCGTCCTCCACCTGTATGAACTCCTTATCTATATAAAAGACACCTGTCCACACCTTCAAACAGTCAGACTCCAACCTCCACCATGGCCAAGACCAGAGAGCTGTCTGACACTCGGACCACAGAAACAAAGGTTACCATTAGTAACACACTACGCCGTCATGGATTAAAATCCTAGAGTCTCCCTGCTTGGACCAGCACATGTCCAGGCCTATATAAAGTTTTCCAGATACCATCTGGATGATCCAGAGGAGGATTGGGAGAATGTCATGTGGCCAGATGTGACCAAAACAGAACTTTTTGGCATAAACACCGCTCGCCATGTTTGGAGGGCGAAGAATGCTGAGTTGCATCCCAAGAACACCATACCCACTGTGAAGCATGTGGGTGGAAACATTATGCTACAGTGCTGCTGTTCTGGAAAGGGGACAGGACGACTGATCTGTATTAAGTAAAGGAAAATGGGGCCATGTATCGTGAGATTTTGGGCAAAAACCTTCTTCCGTCAGTGAGAGCATTGAAGATGAAACATGGCTGGATCTTCCAGCATGACAATGATCCCAAAGACCCCGTCCGGGTAACAAAGGAGTGGCTACGTAAAAAGCATTTCAAGGTTCTGGAGTGGCCTAGCCAGTCTCCAGACCTCAATCCAATAGATAATCTTTGGAGGAAGGTGAACGTCCGTGTTGCCCAGCAACAGCCCCAAAACATCACAGCTCTAGAGAAGATCTGCATGGAAGAATGGGCCAAAATACCAGCTACAGTGTGTGCAAACCTGGTGAAGACCTGCAGGAAATGTTTGATCTCTGTCATTGCCAACCAACCAAGTATTGGCGTGAACTTTTGTTATTGTGAAAATACTTATTATCTGCACCATTATAGAAAAAAACAATTCTTTAAAAATCATACAATGTGATTTCCTGGATCTTTTTTTCATTCTGTCTCTTATAGTTGAGGTATACCTATGATGACAATTACAGACCTCCCTCATCTTTTTAAGTGGGACCACTTGCACAATTGGTAGTAGCCAAATACTTGGCCCACTGTATACATCATACAGAACCTAGAGAAACATTGACCCTGCCCTTGATAAAACACAGTGGACCAACACCAGCAGCTGACATGGCACACCAGACCATCACTGACTGTGGGTACTTGACACTGGACATCAGGCATTTTGGCATTTCCTTCTCCCCAGTCTTCCTTCAGAAGTGGCTTGACCTGGGGAATGCTGCACCTGTAGCCCATTTTCTGCACACGCCTGTGCACGGTGGCTCTGGATGTTTCTACTCCAGACTCAGTACACTGCTTCCGCAAGTCCCCCAAGGTCTGGAATCGGTCCTTCTCCACAATCTTCCTCAGGTCACCTCTTCTTGTTGTGCAGCGTTTTCTGCCACACTTTTTCCTTCCCACAGACTTCCCACTGAGGTGCCTTGATACAGCACTCTGGGAACAGCCTATTCATTCAGAAATTTCTTTCTGTGTCTTACCCTCTTGCTTGAGGGTGTCAATGATGGCCTTCTGGGCAGGAGTCAGGTCGGCAGTCTTACCCATGATTGCGGTTTTGAGTAATGAACCAGGCTGGGAGTTTTTAAAAGCCTCAAGAATCTTTTGCAGGTGTTTAGAGTTAATTAGTTGATTCAGATGATTAGGTTAATAGCTCGTTTAGAGAACCTTTTCATGATATGCTAATTTTTTGAGATAGGGATTTTGGGTTTTCATGAGCTGTAGGCCAAAATCATCCGTTTTAAAACAATAAAAGACCTGACATATTTCAGCTGGTGTGCAATGAATCTAAAATATATGAAAGTTTAATTTTTATCATTACATTATGGAAAAGAATGAACTTTATCACAATATGCTAATTTTTTGAGAAGGACCTGTAAAGTCAGAAGAAGTGTGTTGATAAAATTACCTTGAACCTAAATCTGCCAGGAGTATGAATATTTTGGGCCTAACAGTTATAATTTTTACCCTTTGTTTGAAAAATTAGGCTCGGCAAGTCTTTAAACTTGTTCAGGGGAGTATTTTTAGTCTTTCTCCCTGTTCTTTTTTGCTCTCTTTCTCTTCCTCCCTCCTTTCTCACTAGTGCCACAGGCAGTTGTGCTCATTAACTCTGGATGTAATTATTTTTGTTTTAGTCTCATATTGCTGACATTTCAACTCAGGGGCTCCTCAATCAGGATTAACCCAAACCGCAAGAAATCACACTTCACAGCCGTTTCTTACAGCAGCCCCTGTTGCCTCCAATTTCAGTCAAATTAAAGGTTTATTTTATTTAGCTTTTTTTCCACTCTGGCCCTGTACCCTGTAAAACAAACCAAACTGCTTGTCTTTGATTTGCTGGTTGCTAGTCACTTTCTCAGTGTTCCCTTCTTCTCTGTCTGGTGGGCACAAAGCAGTCCCCTGTCCAGAGATTGGTTCTAAGGATAAGACTCACACAGGTGGTAACAGTATAAAAATGTCATATGTGTTGGATTTTTCATTTAGTATAATTTTATCAGCAATAAACATGCAGTCTCAGACTTGTGGTGATCTTTTTTTTTCCTGATGTAATCTTGCCCTATTCAGCAAAGTGTTTGCAATGTTTTGATTTGATAAGCATTTGATAAGTCAGTGAGATTTGCACCCATATTATTAATGGAACTTGGTATGAGTGAGAATTTAAACCATCCCATGTAATATAATGTGTTTAAATCAGATTTAAAGAAACAATCTTGTGGCCTTCTCAAAGTGTTTTACCACTCATTTTACCTTGGGGCACTAGGGTCCACAGGAAGCCTCATCTCATCTTTATGCCCCAAGCGCACTTATCCCTAGCACAGTAGTAATAAACTATCATCACTCTGCATCAAGTATGTGTGTGTGTTTGTGTCAGGCTTTTGCAATGAATAGGTGTGTGCGGCCTCAGTAGTCCTAGCCTTAGCTGTAGTTGTAAAATCCCATCACTTTGAGTGGTCCTCCGGGGATCCTGGACTCCTTGCGCTGTGTGTGGTTTGACCTGCGGTGGCCTTTCAGACCCCAAATGCCCATTACATAAACGGTCAGTAAACAGAGGAAGCCTCACCATTACTCTCTTGCCCTCACACCATATACAAGGATTGTAGATGAAAGGATTTCTAGCCGATGCCACTAGCCAGTGGACATCAGCTTTCATCGGGTCATTTCTCGTTTTTAATTAAAGTTGAACCTCCATGTTTATGGAGTTTCAAATAATAGTAGATATATGTTTTAGACTGCCTGTCCGAATACTCTGAAATTTTTGCCTATTCTTTACACAGTTAGATTGGATGTAGACCATTTGTGAGCTCCAGTTTCCAAGTCTTGCCAAAGACTCGTAAATGGATTTAAGTCTTGACTTCTGAAAGCAGCATGCTGCACTGTTATCAGTAAAGGAGGTTGAATAGAAATGCACTTCTCAAATTTGTTTGTGAAACTCCGTTCACTTCCCAATTATGTACTATGTGTTTTTCTATCACTTTCAACAGTTTGTTTTTTTCATGTGAGAAAAATTCAAACAATTTCAAAGAGTATGGATACTTTAGCTAGGTAGTGCATGGCCCCTTTAGCTTTTGCTCCTGTGTTGTTTTTCTTCCACCTCTATTTCTTAACATAATTTCTTTTATTTGCATCTTCCCCTCCCAAGAGCTTTTTATGCTTGCCATCCTTCATCTCACACTCCCATCCTCCTGTTCTACTGGTCTGCAATAAGCCTGTCTTGGAATTATCTCGTGTTTAGAAAAGCTGACCTAGAGCTGCTTTTGTGTCTTAGTTAATGTGGGACAGCTGTCCTGTGCTGCAGGTGGCCTGAGCATCCTTTTAGGTATACTTGAAACGATGCATGGTGTGTGTGTGCGCCTGTGTGTTTGTGATGTCTTAACTGTATTGAATGCAGTAGTGATGTATAAACAACTCCAAATTATCTTCAGTGTTTGTGCAGACAGGACTGACCCTTTCCAACATCAAAACAGATACTTGGCCTTTACTTTGAACTGACAGTGATGAGTGTGTAAACCAAGACTTCATTCAACAGTAGCTAATAACAGGCCTAGGATTCAAGAAGAAATGCTTCTCTGAAGGTTTAAGACAAATGCACACACACATACACAACATATCATTGCCCATTTCCTGTTCTACGGTATGTTGTGTGCAAAGAATAGAGATATAAGTTAATAAAGGATTGTTATTCATGCTTTGAGCTGCTTCATGAATAAAAAGTTCATTCGTAAGTGGTGTTTTATTGCACCTTGTTTCGCCTTTTTGTTGTTGTTCCTGCATAGCAGCTAAAATGCATCATCCTGAAACCATTAGACCAAATTGCTAAGTGGTTCAAATGTGCTTCCACTTAAAAACTATGTCTCTTAGAGGAGTAATCTTCAATCTACTGTGGCAAGCAAGAAGAGGATGAGTTGGATTGTAGGAATGGAAACTGAGAAAAAGACCCTTAGAGACAACATCTGAAAAAGAGGGTTGAGAGACTTGTTTGAGATTTGTGCTATCTCATAAAATTCTCCTCTCCTATTAGATTTCCTCTTTTCTTCTATATAATACAGTGCTATTTAAAGGGGTTTCAGTGTTTGTATGTAGTGCCAAATTACATTTAGTGGATTAATGAGCTTTTCTCACAAGGTAAAATTTTGAATCAACAAAAAATGTCTAACCCTAATCTGTTTTTTGAATAGTTTATTTTTAAACTGTCACATGGCATATACGACAAATGATATATTTGTTTTGAAAGAAGTTGAAAGTATGAGAAACATTAAATTGGTGATTATGTATTAAACATTTTGTTGTGGGGTAAAATCGCCTTTGTTGTAACATTGCTTACTGACAATAACTATGATACTTTTTTAAAGTTTGTTTTTTCCTCAAATTGTCCCACATTGTTACGGAAAATGCATTCGTGGGTCGAGCAGCAGATTTATTGGTTTACTCCCATTCTTTCTCCTCTTTTCTCTGTTTTCTGAAAGCCGCTCCCAGTGGCTTAGGGGTTCTTTCCATGATGAAGATGTGATGAAAATGTTGCATTGTTTATCTCTGTCAACACTAACTGCAACCTTTTCTGAGATGCACACTGCTAATTCATGCCCCTTCCCCTCCATAGAGCGCAGTACTGTGCTGCAGGACATGTTCAGGGTCAGGTAAATTGAGTTTGAAATTACAGATATTATTGTATTCTATCACTTTCCATATTTAGTATTTCCTTTAGATTATTGTCAGCCCAACAAAAGAGAGCTAGATTGACCAGCAAACTGTTTCTGTCTGTCTGGGGTCGCGTTAACCAAATATTTTCCGTATCACTGACTACTTGGTGCAGACATGTTCAATTTTACGCACAGAGTAAAGGTAACTAAATCAATCAAAGAAGATTCCCATGAGGGCATCATCTCAGACCTGGACTCCATACCCAATGTACACAGACGGCAGTGAGCGATATCTGCAGTCTAATGACTGATAAAAATATATGCATACAAGGTTTCCCTCTACACTCAAAAAAATAATTTATTCAATTTACTTAATACAGTTATGTCAACAATTTCCACGAAACTGAGTTTTGTTGTATATAATTTTAAATAATTAATAAAATGCCAATAAGTGACTTATGTTTAACCAACATAACCAGATCAGGTAATTCCAACCATATCTGATCAGTTTTGAACTAATTAATGGGTCTGTGGTCACTTAACTAAAATGACCAAAAAAGGCTTAACTGAGTTGTTTAATGCAAACATAAAGATATTTAATCATACTGTCTTAACTCATTTATTTAAATGGAATGTAATTGTATTTAGTAAAACCAATTAAACAATACTTTGTGGCTCCATCTTAACTGACTTAAACGACTTTTGGTAATCTTTGGATTTTATGTAACTGGTTTTCATTGGTATAACAATAGAAGTCTTAGATTGACTTACTAAACAAAGATATGTCAACAATTTCCACAAAGTGTAGTTAATTAAATTCTAAATACACCGCTTCAGTTTTGTGGCACAAACATTTATTACCATTAAAACTTAGCCCCACAACCAACAGCCTGAGTACAAAATAATGCAAATATATGATTCTGATTTCAGTTACCACATTAATCAACATTTCTATGTTCTTCATCGGTCTTCAATCTGTTTAACAATGTTCACTAAGGAGCAAATCAGTAGGAAAAGTGGCTCTATTTACTCTCACATTAATACTTCATTTAGCTACCTTTGACATGGCGGATGAATTTCTATGTTGTGTTAATGTTGTCAAAGCCTTCTGAAAAATAAACTATTGAACTGTATGGCAGAAAGGAACATCATATAACAACATATATAAAAACCAGACATCAACTGTCATAAATACTTAAAGTTAAACTAACACGCACAAGTGTTTTCTGACAAAACACAGTCAGTTTAGGAACTCACTAGCGACACGGTAATTATTTCTCTACCAGAAAAAAATCTAACATGTTTTGTCTGTCTCTAAACTGCATGTTACCTGCACAAACCAAACTTTACACTGAAAAAAAAACAATATTCAAGTTACTTTTTTTTTGACTGAATTGGGATAAAAAGAACATGCATACAAAAGGGTTACTCAATGCTACTCCATAGGAGATACCTAAAAAAGGAGTATATAAATTCCTTTTCCCCTTTCATAACAAAGTACATATTACAAACTGAAAAGCTCAAGACAGCACGACCATTTAGCTAGAGATGGCCAATCTCAAAACTCTAACATTTGTCCCTGACCTACATACATAAAATTAAACCTCAAATGAACAAATTGAAAGTCTACTAAAGCATATCTAGACATCATTTCCAAAGAGTATTAAAACAATTCCTTGTGGATTCAAACCACAATTGTTCTGCTAATGGTTAGGGGATGAAAACATTTGTCCAAGCATTCTGCAGCACCATTTCAATTTTACACTTAAAGTGTATTTCATCCCCTATTAGAGTTAAAACTACGCCCACATTTCCTGTTTGAAAAATGCCTCAAAATGAGGCGTTGGCTGGCGGACCAGCTTGGGGGTGGGGTGGGCTGGTCTGGTCTGGGCGTGGTCTGTGTATGATTAATATGTTGACAGCCTAGCTGCTGCAGCGCCGGCTCCTATGTGCTAAATTTAGATTATCTCGAGTAATATCCTGTGACTCTGCCTCAACAGGTGCACCTGCGGCCACTGTACCTCATTGTCTGCAACAGAAAATGTATGGTGCAAAGATGTGCCCAAGGTATAAATCAAAGTGCACTAAAAAAAATAACTCTAAGCCCTGATTTCATTATCCATCTACTGATATCAGTTCATTCCTTTGTCATAGGTAATGCGCAGATGTCAGTAGGAAAGGCTATGCTAAAGAATCTAACTAAATGCTAAGCTAACAAATCACTAACCTGATAAACGCTGTAAACGAGGTGTGGCCTAGACTGGACTTGTTTTATACTCCACAGCGGCAGGAAGGCTGACGTCAGTTACCACCCGCTGAGCCAGTAGCGATGCCCGATTCAAATTCAAGTGCAGTGTAATGTTTTCACCTGAAGAGGGCACTCCACTAACGGTTTTTGGTAAAAAATGAATATTTTTACTAAAATGTACTAAATTATAAAAAATGATGACCAGGGATGTAGATAGCACTATTGGACACTCATTTATACAGTTTATCAGCAAAAAAAGTTGATTTGGGGGTGAGTTGCACTTTAACAGTCTTTCAATGCTCCTCTGTTTTCTTGCTATTTATTGTCTGAAAAGTTCATTAAAACAGTTTGTTTTTAAGCACTTGAGTTTTTGTTGGGCGACAGTTCCATCACAATTTTTTTGTAAAACCTCAAATGTGAACTTACACTTTGTGGGGTAGCTCAAGTCCAGTGAGTAATTGAGGCAAAACAAAATGGTGATTGCTTTTGCAATGTTACCACGGTCATGAAGCACTGATAGACACTGTCTATCATTGTTCAAACGTCTTCAAGTTTGTCTGTGGGTTCTGCACCTTCCTTCTTAATGGTTAAGATTCCCATGATCATCTGCTGCGTTATCTCCTGGTCCCTGTAAGTGAAGGCAATATTTTAAAGTTCACAATTTTAAGGCCAGGGAGATTTTTCCAATCAAATTATATACAAAAAACGTTGAGAAAGTATGATGAAAAAAACCCCCACAGTAATGACACCCAAATAAATTTACAAAATTCACAAGCATCCAGATGAAATGAGTAACAACTGCATTTAAACAATAATACCAGAACGAATGAAACAAAAAATGATGAACAGACCATTGTCGGGGAAAAAAACACAAACCATCTCCAACTGCTGTGAAATTCTTTATTTTTCATCCAGTAGCTCAAAAAAAGACTCATAAGCTGCAAGGAGAGGTGATCTAGCTGCTGCATGAATTCTTATCTCAGCAGGACAGTGGTGATACAGGCACTCTTCTTCCACCTGCAAACATTTAATAATGAGAACATAAATGTTAAATATATTTCTTTGTATGTATGCATGTATGTGTGTGTATATATATATATATATATATATATATATAAAGAAATAATTAAAAACCATTTGGACAATTGATAATGCCAACACAACTCTTGAGGGTATAAATGCTGTTTCTGAGTGTGAACACAGGTCCCTCATGTGATGTCATGATGTCAGAACATTTTTGTTGCGGACAGTGACGTTGCAAAGCCTAAAACCCTGGTTACTTATGTCAACAATCAAACGCTTAGAACAGAGAATTCATTAATCTAAACTTTAGTCGGAAGTTCTTGAAAAGAATCGTTTTTTATGCTGTAAATCTGTTTTTGTGTGGATGACAGGCCAAATGTAAAAAAATAATAATAATCTTTGTTTTCTGTGATACCTAGCTGCGGGTGGACAAGGCCTAATGTTTCAATTAATAGGGTGATACAGTTATGCAGCTGTTAAACATATGTTTTCATTTGCATGCATCTGAAACTTAAGTTGGTCTACTTCAGGCTGCTGATGTTTGCAAGAAAAGCACAAGTTGTTTAATAGTATTGAACATTTTTAAGCTTTTATAATATGTTTTCTTACTTAACATTTCATTTGTATAAAAAACAACTGCGTTCGGAGGAAAGCTAAAAAGTGCTCTCCTTCCTCACCCTTCATGATAAATTGAGAGAACTTGGTTTGAACTGCAGAAAAAGCCCTCAGAGACAACTGAATGATAGTAGTGATAAGGCTTTTACAAGGTAACTATGCACAACTGTAGCTTTCTATGGGAAAGCAGAAGCAGAAGACTATTTATTTTAATGATCTCAGAAGTGTCTCTCTTGTTCCCCTAACATTACACTGGGGCCCATTAGAGTTCACCCAGTCAGTGGATGCTGGTGATGGATATGGTAATGATACATTAATGCAATCAGGACCTAGACTGTTTTCCCTCTCATTAAGAAGGCAAGCTATCTTACTGATGAATGACTGGTTCACACTTGGCTTTGAATTGTTTTCTATTGATGTGGTTTTGACTGAGCAAGTCGTTGTGTTTTTAGAAGATTATTAAAGAAACAACATACTGAATGTTCCAAATGAGAGTTGGTTGAGTTCAATTGGGGCACAAGCAGTCATGGAGTCTTGGGTTGGGTTTTCAACACCAGAAAAGCTGATGTGGATGTATGAAAACATGCAGTCAATCAGAAGCTCTCTCTCTATATAGCTACAAGGCTTCTTATCAACATCTGGAAAGAGCTTCCTTTTTGCTGCTTCAACCCCTCTTTGGTGTCATTGTGGTAAAATGTATTTATGATCTAACGGTCTGTCCTTTTTTGCTAACCATTTATTGTGTGGACTATTGTAAATTGACATTGTATTGACATTGTAAATAAAAACTAGTTAATCAAATTACTGTAATTTGGAGAGAAAAACATTTTGAAACCAATGTTAATGTAGAGGCAATAATTTTCTTTAGTCTAGTGTAAGAGTGGTATATTTTCAAACATTTAACAAGTAAATTTAACAAACTTGATTACTTTAATGTTTTTTTTCAGTTTCTTCAACAGAATCAGGTGAAGAGCCCTATACATCCCTCTCAATAATTTCCCACAGAAATATTCATATAAAAGCCCCATATTATTATTACAGATGTGGTGGTCATATTCTCTAATGATGATTTAATCAAGAACTCTTGATTAGAAGCAGCTGGCTGCTGCTTTTCCTCTTAGATCCTGTGGATACAGTAAGGGTGTACTACGGTTTCTGCTTGACAAATTGAGTTTTTGGATAGTCAATAGATACAATACTGTTAAGAATTTATATTTGTGAATTTATTGCATCTTTTAGAAATGGTTCAACGATGCACCAACCTAAATACATCCCTGTTACTCTCTTTTTATTGCACAAAATATGTGTGCACTAAATTATATATTGTATAGTGAAATTATTCAAATAAAATATTATTTAGATTGAAGACTAAAGAATAATTTAGAAAGTAAAACAGGAAATAAATCAGATTTATATATCTAACAAAACATTATCTCCACAATTGAATGGGAATGAAACAGGATAAAATAAAATGTTATTATCAGATTGTGCAGTGTGCAATTTAACATGCAAATACTGTTATTTAGTTAGACGTGCAATTAAACATTACAGACTCATTCAAGGGAAAAAAGACAATGATTTTAGGTGTAAAGTGCACTCAGCAGTTTTTAAAATGAAAAAAAAGCACAATAGATTATTTTATTTTTTTCTGGCTCATCAGTTGCACCTGACTGTTGTTTCTTTAGCTGCTCATACGTCCTGTTGGTGCTGTGGTGATGCAGCAGAACCATCCAAATTTTCTACTAATCGTCGCCTACTCTTTAGACTTTAGACTAACTCTGCTTTTGAGAGCTTTCAATAAACTTTATAACCTGGCTCATTATACACTAAAGGAGACAGTTTACCCACCAAGTATGTTTTGAAACTTGATCAGACAAGGCATTCCAATGACTGAAATGGAACACGAGTGTTGTACATGTCACACAGTTGTAGCGTTTGTTGACTAACTTTTATGGTGTTAGAATATCAGATTATTTGAATTTGACTGTGAACAACTGAAGGATATAAATTAGTTGTCAGCATGGATCATAGCTGCTGAGCGAAATCTCTTTGAGAGTTGTCAATTATTCTTGCATCTTTACTCCTTAATCAAAGTATATATGTTAACATTGTCCCTTTTTTATATTTACCTGTGCTGAAACATCACATCCATATTATACTGGCGGTTTTAAGTCTGCATGTTTGATGGGTCTCTATGTACGGTACCAAGCCTCTCGCTCATTGAGGCCTCCACCTGTGACACTGCAAGGACTTGGATGGATGGATGGATGGATGGATGGATGGATGTGTAGTAACTTAAAACTTGCACAACACAGTTTTGTGATTTATCTGTAAAAGTGTTTTAGAGATAAATCTGGCTAAGAGTTTTGTGTTCATTGAGACATAGTGTCATCACCCCACTAACTGCCATGACTATATTACAGATCATACTGATCATAAAAATTAAACGTTTTGTACTTTTACTGCTTATGTGCTTTGTGTCTCATGTTTGTCTTAAGAATTGTTGCTCCTGTTCTAATCTTAGGTGTTGCCCCATTTGTTTTATCATACTCTGAAAATACATGTAAGCCATAAAACTCTATCCCTCCCACCATTATGCATATTTACACACCCACATTCATGCACACCTACTGTATACACTAGTATCTGGTGTAGTGTATTAAATAGGTCCAGGATGAGAGCTGGCTTTCTGTAGACCTGGGTCTGTTTCCAGTCAAACTTGCCTGTGTCCTTCCTGAGCCCCTGGGCTCCTGTGGCGGCATTGCCCCGAGCTGCTGGGTCGTCGCTCACTGAGGAGAACAGAAGTGCCTATTTGTGTGTGTTGTAAATGTGCGTGTGTGTTGTAAATGCGTGTGTGTGTTTGGTTGCAATTTGTGTGACATCAGTGGCTGTGCAGTGATGTAGACACCGTCTTCCTAAAGATACATTTACACAACCAAAATATATATTACTCCACACAGTGTTGCGTGCCAACCACCCACACACAGCTGAGTCCCTTTTTAATGGTGTCAGCAGTTCCATTTTTTACTTCTTTTCTGTCTCTTTCACACACGCAGACAATTACACTTATAGCTACACCTACACACTGGTAAGTAGAACACCTGTCGAGCAGCGTAGCTCGCTCCAGGACACCTTTAAGTCATGAGCTCATCGGAAAAGCAATTAAAGGCGGTGTAGGCTGTGCACGCTGGCGTAATGTTTTGTTTTGCTACTTGGCTTAGAAATTAACCAAACCTGTCAGAAGTCATCTGGCTGACACGGGCTGGGCTATATTTATTTATTTTCTGTTGGAGAAGCTGGACGCACAGTCCCTGTGTTGCCTCACATCCAACAATGAAGCGATTCTGAGGGCGTGATTAGCTGCCTGGGACATAAATCCCCCCAGTCTGCCTTGGGGGGGCTCGAGAGCACCTCCTTTGTGTCCTTGCCCATCTCTTACTGTGGAGTTCATGGCCTTCTAATTGAGAGGTCACGGCCTTTGTAACCCCAATCAGAACTTTGGTGCCAAATGAGGGACGTGGTGTTGAACTTGTTCTGACCTAGGCACTCCCCTTTTCTTAAATTTCAGTTTTGAAGTACAACAGAAAAAGTAATGTTTTCATTTAGAAACTTCTTTCCGTTAGATTGTGTAACTTGCTCGTACATATGAATTCAGCATGAAGGCTGGAAGCGTAGTTGCTAGATGTCTGAGACTACTAACTAGAACATAGATAAGACTACTGGGCTGACCTATCCGTAGAGCCTGAGGCCATGAGCAGCCTGATGTCAGGGAGGCGTAAAACAACACCAGCAGCCCCGTGCTTTCATTTAGCTCTACTTCTATTTAATTGCTGAAGGAAAAAAATAACAACACCTTTGACATTAATAGGTCCACCATGGACAAGTCAATGAAAGCCTCTTCATACAGCATTCAGTGGTTGAGATTTTCAAAGTGTAGGCCCCTGTGCAATTTCTTTTCTTTTTTTCAGGAATACTTAAGAAGTAAGAAAACACCTTTGTTATTATTGTCATCACTTGCGTGTAATTACCAATGTGCCATACTGTTAGCTTGGAGGAAAAAACAACAGTTAGCCTGTTGTCGAGGTCACCCTTTAAGCATGCAAGGTCCTTTGATGGTGTTTCATGCTTCAAAGGATTTGTCACTTATGTCAACACAATGATAAAACCAGAAGAGAGTGTATGCAGTAAAGCTGTGGCCTTCAAAGCTCTAAAAGACAGACAAACACGTTAATATTTTATTTTTTGGGCACAGTGAGGAAGGATAATCCTAGAAAGACCACTTTTTGTGTTGTGTTATGATCTGTGAATATGGCGAATTTATCAGCATGAGCTGCAATACAGAAAGATATGCCGATGCAGTTCAGACAAGAGGAACTGTGTATAAATTGGCAGCTATTTAGACAATCATTGTCATGGACCAACATACATAGACAGTATATGTGGATCTGCTGTAACTGAGTTTGATATTTTATTGTCTTATGAGTCATTTCTGCTGATTAGTCTAAATGTGCTAAATTGGGCTTACTGCGTCCAGAGGACCACAATTTAGGATCATTTCATTAAACACATCTTCACTACTCAGCCTGTTCCCAGTCTTTTGGGTTCCATGATGCGCATACTGCCCTGAAGTGATGATGAAACTGGTTGAAGTCAAACCTCAGCTCTGTAGCCACAGCCAGAGCCTATTAAGCAGCCACAGTGTGGTATAAGAGTTCAAGCCACAGTTCTGAGCTTGTAATTCCTTGCCAGGAAGAGAAAGTGAGTGATGGCTGTAGGATAACTACTTGTGGAAGACTTAGGGGTTTTTAGAAAGATTAATAAAATGTATCTGATGTCGGATGCAAGAAGAGTTGAGGAACTTGAAAAATATGGCATTAAAAAAGAGAGATGTGACCAAGCTAAAGAAGTGGCTGAAGGATGGTTCTAGACTGTAGTTAAAGAAGGGCCAATAGCATACTTGGATCAGTCATGAAGTTGTTTGTTTTAAATCCGCCGGACACAGCAGCGAGCGGCAAGTCTTCAGGAGAGCTGTCTTTATTGACCAACAGGAAATTGAGTTTCAATTACTTTTTACAACCCACTGAGTTATTTAGGACTAAAATCTGTTTCGACCGCATGTCTACAGTTTTCTTTTATTTCAGCTGCGCGATTTTATCTGTGTCTTTATGAACACCGTTTGTGCTGCTCAGGATTTGTCGGGGTGTGACGTCAATTGACACTGCGTGCCCGTTCTCGACAGCTTTAAAAGAGGAAGAAAAATGGTCGTAGACCTCCATTGATTCAATTGTGAGAGTGGATTCTTCTGCAACTGGGAAACGACTCACAGCCCACTAAAAAGTGGCACTAAGAAAATGAAGTATGTCACTGTGAAGAGGTATGTTTCTTTTGTGAAGCGTTTGTGCGCGCTCCCGTGCGGGTGGTTGCAGTTACTTGCAGCGCCGGCCGCGTCGCTATATAATAGTAATATATAATAGTATATTATAATAATAGTATATATATAATAGTATATTTTATGCATTTTTATAAAGTTATCAATAATTATCTTTTAAGCTTTTTTTTTAATGGACAGTCTTTTTCTCTATATTGTCTACCCCAAGTATAGATACTTTAATATACATTCATTCAGGCCTGTAACTCTCCTCGTCTTTTTTTGTTTTTTCTAAAGTGCACCAGATTGATGCTTTTAAATATTAAATATCCAAAATTTTCTTTCGGGCGACCATGCTGCTGGACCCCCCTTCTACAAGGGTTGAGTCCTCCTCACCTTTTTCAACCCTGACCCGTTTTCATGTCTGTTGGATACACCACTGGAAACAGTAGTGTTTATTAATTCTATTTTAATGCAACATGGATAAGATATACATGGATAAATGAGTACATAGATGACAGAGTAAATGATCAACCATGTGTCAGTTTAACTTGTTTTCAGTAAAACTAGTAAAACTCCCTTTGCCCAAAAACAATTATGTACCAATAATATGTCATAGATAAATGATTAGTAATATTACTATGCATTATGAATCTTCAAACTGTATGGAAAATATGAATTAGATTTAAATGCAAACACAGATAGTGACAATTTTATAGGCTGTCATCGTGCACATGAATCATTTCACACACATAAACCACACAACTGTACACCTTCTATTATTCTGATACAGGTGTTTCCCTCGGTGTGTGCAAAAACACAGACAATTTCATAGACCACTAATAACATGTTGTAAAAACCCGATAAATTAAATATTTTTTATTTGCAATGCTCACAAAGAGTAATGGAGAGGAGGAGCAAGCCAAGCTGGAGAGCTAGTGTAACAAAACCATGTGTATTTGTTAGCGTAAATGTGCTTTTAAGGATGCTTTATTGTTATGCACTATTCAGGCTTTACCCATGCTAAAATATTAGACTACGCAACATGCAGTCAGACTCTTTTGGAGGTAAAAACGCAGACTTGCTTTTTCAGACCCCATACCAGGCCCTGAGGCCTAAACAGAAGACTGGAGTTTAGTCCAAAGCTCTATTAAATGGCTGAAAGTCTTTTCTACAGCAGAAACATCCTCCTATCGTCATGCTGGGACATTCCAGAGCAGGCCAGAGAGCCTGCACTAATCCTGCCGGCATGGGAATTATTATTGATATGATCCTAATGCATTACCTCAGGGCCTGCTTATTGTTGGTCAGGAGTATTTTTTTAAGAGTAAACCAAAAACCAGTGAAAGTCTTGAGTTTCATTGAAATTTATCAAAAGAAAATGTTATTCTTGGCTTAGTGTGATACTACTTTGAACAGCACAATTGAAACAAACTGTGCTCCTTGCTGCACTCCTACAAGCCGGGTTGATACCAGCAGCAGGTCTGTGAAACACAGTATATACTACGATCAAACAAAAACATTGATGATCTGGATCACTTACACCTTATTATCCTACATTGATTTTAGAGATCCATATCTCCATACCCCCCCACACACACACACACCATGATAACTGTATAGGTTTATTTGGTTGGTTTGGATTTACATTCAGCATGGGTGTTTTATCATGGCTTTTGACGAATCCTTAAAAGTTAAGTGTTGATTAGTGGAGCATTATCAAACCTGATATTTTTTGTATAGTTTTGTTTCTCTGCCCCAACTTCTGTTTCAAGAAGAGATCATTTACTTGGTTTGTTTTTTGCTTGTTTGTTTTCCAGGTGCGGTCCTGCTGGTCAGTATCCAGGGCATAGCTGTAAATGTGGACCCAATCATCTGCACATGGTTATTGTATCAGCCTCACAGAGGGAGCAGCAGGAAACAGCAACAGGTACTGGATCTTGTATCATTTTCTCTGACAATATCTGTCAATTTATCTTTCTGGCCAGCTGTTCACTTACACAGTCATGTTCAGGTTCTTATTGTGATTCAGATCACAGTTGCAGCAGACTAAAAAGGGCTCTGAGCTCCTTTTCGCCTTCTTCACTTCTAACGCTGCGTCTCAGGATAAACGTAGCCATCAAAAAAGGAGATTATTTGACTTAAAGTATTAAATTATAGTACTTTTTGCTACTTTGTGCTGTTATTTGTCAAATGTAGAATAAAATGTGTATGCATGTCTATTTTTTTGGAGAAACAGAGTCAATTAAAAGGTTCTCCAAAGGTTGTGATTGTGTGACTTGAACTCCAGCCAACATGAAGGATAGGCATGCCAGCTGTGTGTTTATATGCAGCAGCAAAAGTGTGTGTTCTTTTAAAGCTGCAGACATCTCCTGCCTATCAGGGCCACTTTTCAAGGCCTGGCTAGTTATACAAAACCTTCAGTTGAAGGCCAGTGAAATACATACGAAGGACAGTAGAAAGGAAACTGACATTTTTTGCACTGACATTTGATTCTAGGAAATCCTGAAAAACAAAAGCTGCAGGGGATGGGGGCATTTTTGGTGTAAAGAGACGAATATAAACAAAACGTTGGGGCATGAGAATGGCTTTTGTTGATCAATGAAAGCGACAAATAGAAGTGAAAGTAAGGATAATCGGCAAATGAAGAAGAACGGGAAGCAATGCAAATTGCAGAAGCGAATGAAAAACATTGGGTAGAAGAATGGGAAATTGGGAAATGTAAGAAGTAGTTTGGGCCAGGGAGGATAGGACATTACTGAGAAGGTGGGGTTAAATTAAATGTAAGCTTAAACCAGCAAGAGCAGGAAACTAACGAAATCAGATAAGCAGAGGGATGGCTGGGGAAATGAACAATGAAGAGAAAAGAGAGCTGGAATCTGAATCGGCATTTGCCTTGGCTGTTTTCAATGCTCCCAGTCCCCCATGTGTTCAATTGAAGGAGTTAGCTGATATTATGTCATTCATGAGGAATGAACAATGATTATCAGGTGCACAACCACCCTTTGAGACAAAGAAACCAAATATGTTTACAGTTTTAAAAATCCTATATGCAGTAATGAAATTAATTATTTAGTAAACAAGGCATTACTATTATCACCACCATTAAAATATGTATTTCTTAAATCTTTTCGTTTTAGAACTTTGAGAATTGTTGAAACATGGACGTTAGTCTGAATCAGCTGTAGAACCAGTATAAAAGTTTTATTTAATGTTTGTGTCAAAACAATAAACAAAATGCACAACTGGAAAATAAAGAAAATGCAGTAACACTATTGGATGCTCCTTACATGTTATACCCTGAAATACAATAAATAAATGAAGGGGGAAAACTGTGCTTGAGCTAAACTCTGGGTGATGGTCTAAATCAGAACATCACTTTAATAATTGTCATATTCAGTCATGTCATGTCATCCTCAGAAATTTAACAAAGCAAAAAGAACAGATCATAAATATTGATTCTAATTTTTATGGTTTTGGGTGCTGAATCATTCTGGGATGTCTTGACAGAATCCACTTCCTCTTGTCAAGAGGAGAGAAGATGAAGTGTCGGTTGGGAGTGCACCACAGGCCAAACAGCCCTCCAATCCAGCCTCAGACTATGCAAGCAGCCCCATGAAGACCAAAACAGTGACAGGTAGGTCTACCAAGTCCTATCCACTGTGAAATGTTAAATATGTCACCCTTGTATTGGTCATACAACACATCTGGGTGTTTTACAGCTCTCAGGTCACATGTTGTCCCCAACTGGACAGTGGGTGCTCACTAAAAAGATGTCAAATGATGTACATAAACCTTGATTTGGTTTTTAATTTTGACCTTGCATTTTTTGGAGTTAAAGTTTAGAAAAGACCATGACTGAAAATGTGGTCGCAAATGTGGTTTTAAACAAATTCAACGTTAGTGTTGTCTGTAGCTTAGCAACAAATTAGCTAATGACATCACATGCAGTGTCCCTAACAGTTGATAGTGGAATGTTAAAGTTTGCCCCAAAATGTATGCATGTATCACTAATCTGCAAAAGTTTTAGGCAGGTGTGAAAAATTTGCTGTAAACAAAGAATGCTTTCAGAAATATAAATGATTGTTCATTTTTGATCAATTCACAAAATGCCAACAAAAGAAAAATCAAATCACTATTTTGTGTTACTACCTTTTCCCTTCAAACCAACATCAATTCCTATAAGTACACTTGCACAAAGTCAGGGATTTCATAGGATTATAGTCAGGTGTAGGATCAACCAATTATACCAAACGGGTGCTAATGATCATCAATGCCACACGAAGGTTGAAACACAGTCATTAACGGAAACAGAAACAGCTGTGTAGGAGGCTAAAAACTGGGTGAGGAACAGCCAAACTCTGCTACCAAGGTGAGGTTGTGGAAGAAAGTACCATGTCATGGCAAGATTGAGCACAGCGACAAGTCACAAGGTGGTTATACTGAGCCCTGATCTCAACATCATAGAGTGTGTCTGGGATTACATGAAGAGACAGAAGGCTGTCAGGAAGCCTACATCCACACAAGATCTGTGGTTAGTTCTCCAAGATGTTTGGAACAACCTACCAGCAGAGTTCCTTCAGAAACTGTGTGCAAGTGTACCTAGAAGAACTGATGCTGTTTTGAAGGGTGGTCACACATCAATATTGATTTCTCTTTTGTTCATTCACTGCATTTTGTTGATTGATAAAAACAAATGATTAAAGTGACATTGTGTAGTTTCCCTGGCAATAGGGGGCAGTACATACCTAAATCATTTCAAGCAAGCGGTATTTTTGTGTTCGAGTGACGAACGAATGGCCATAAAGGCCAAAAATCCCTGGGAGTGTCGTTGCGCAATGTTCAAATGAGTCTACTACATCGCTAGATTGTTCAACCTCCAGCGAAATCAAATATGCAGCAAAATGACAAGCACATCAGACTCTCTTTCATCATTGACAACGAGCAAAGAGGTAAATGTAATCAGTAAATAATGCTTTATGCCCATATAGGCTCAAGTAGAAGGAAACATGGCGTCCCCCAGAGACTTGGACCACTGCCCATGCATTTTAGACCCGCTTTATTTATATATATATATATATATATATATATATATATATATATATATATATATATATATTTATATATATTTATATATATATATCCCACCATCATATTCTACCATCTTTTGTTGACAAACACTGCTAATCCACCTACTTTGGTTTTGCCGCTCCTTTTTAAATCGGTCTCCTTGTATGGTCAGAAATTCCAACTGTGAGAGAATCGTAGATATGATCCATGTCTTAGTTAAACACATAATACTGCATTTCAAACACTCTGGCTGGGTCCTTGTTGGGGCTTGAAGTTCATCCAATTTGTTTGCTAAAGAACTTCTTCTATTTCTCTCCTATTTTTTCTCCAGCTCCACATCCACATCGCCTCCTTGTTTACTTATTTGGAATTTGGGGTTGCAGTTGTTTGAGTTTTTGAAATTTTAATCAGCTGCTCCCCGTGTTAAAAGAAAATCACCTTGTTGTTATGGTATCATGGTCATAATAAATCTCCAAAAGAAAAAAACAAATACTAGCAAAATCCTTCCAGCTGCACAGCATCCAATACCAAGGGGAATAAAGCAATGTTTCAGCAATAAATAAATAAACTGTTTTAAAAGAATAAATAGGAAGAAAAGTAATAAGGCTACTCCAACATTGAGCACTGCAATTCTTACATTGTGCCATTAACATAGGAGGGGGGCTTGTGCGACCTGCTTGACCTGTCAACGTATCAGCAGAGCTTTAAGGACTGTAGTATTAGTGGTAGTATTAATTATTATCTCTGCTCTTCTTGTTATTAATAATAGTCTCTAACACAACAGATGAAATGGAATCCAGTCAACTCACTTAGATTAAAAACCCTCTTAAGTGAAAGCCAGGCAGAGGACAGAGTTTTCTACTTAAAATTGTTACATTTTTTGCAGAAATCCTATTCATCTCACACTCATAAATGTATTTCTTGTGGATCACATCTTCCCTATTATCAACTCAGTGATGTGCGGTGAGGTTCATGACTGGTGAGGCACTGACTCCTTTGTGATCGTAAATATTAAAGGAGCTGTATGTAAGATTGTGGCCAAAACTGGTACTGCAATCACTTTCAAATTACTGTAGAGCGGTGTATCCCCTCCCCCTCCCCCCTGACTCGAGGTTGCCAGAAATGCTGCAGGATCCAGCAGGAACATAGGCTCCTAAAAGGAGCTTCCAATGGCAAGTGACGAGTCCTACACAGTAAGTTTTTTTCAGTTAATTATGTTTAATAATAATGACAGAGAAACAGGCTCTAATAATGCATTGCTAATGTTAGCAATGACGACTCGCCATTTTTATTTCCCATACAATTCTTTACCTTTTCAATTCGATGACCCTCCTCTTCCATATGCGCTAACGTAAAGTTACTTTGCACGAACATGCATAACTTTGTTCAACTGTCATGAATATTTGAAATGTCCGTTTACATTAAGTAAAAGTTAGCCAAACATAGAGGAATCTTACCTGTCCAGGAGAAAATTAGCAACGTTGGCGTCTGTCTTCAAATTCTTCTCTGTTTTCAGCCATCTCCATCCTGCAAAGGCATCTCCTATACAAATCCTTGTTTTATTTTGGACTTTGTCACGACGTATTGCTGAATGATAACGAGGTCTTTTAGGTGTAGTGACGTTAGACATTTTTTATTCGAAAAACTTTTGTAGCTGCAGCTGTAGTAACTAGAGCAGAGCTGGCAACCCTGATTCCGAAACACTACTGACTTCGTGATTGGTAGGTGGAGGGTGGAGCTTCAGGCCAAAACACAAGATGACAACATCAACATCAGTTGTGGGCTGCAACTTCACTTTTTAAATGACAATATCCTGGCCGTACTACTGTTGTCAGTAATATAAGTATTTGAAATGAACATGATTTATTAATGTCTAGTGACATATCAGGGCCATTTTAAGATTAATTGAAATACATTTCTTACATACAGCTCCGTTAAACCCAAATTAGAAGATTCTTTTCAGTTTCTGAATTAATTGGAACATTTTGTTATAACAACTTTTAATTATACTTTAAATGGGACAGATTATGCCTTTTTTAAATACATTATAACAGGTCTGTGGTCTGCATGAATACTCAAGTACACAAGTACGTTCTTGTGTGCTTGGCAAGTACAGTTGTAAGTACATTCTTGCCGAGAATACAAGGACGCAGTACAGTAGTTGTGCAATTGGAACAGAGCGTACTTGGTTGTTGTCACTGTTCAGCTAAGATCTTTCCAGAGTTTTAATAAAAGGTCTTTGTATCATATCACTACACCATACTCCTTTACCCCTTATAGCAGGGGTTTCCAAAGTGTGGCCCTGGAGCCATTTGTGACCCTCACAATAATTTTTCTGGATTTTAGGAGCATTTCCATAATCAGAACTTCAGGGTTATTTACCCAGATCTTTTTCTGACGGGGTAATCGCTTGGCGCGCTCCTCTCAGCCTGTGTGTCTCCATACACAATCTGCCCTTTAAAGAATCAGCTAAAGACATCTGCATATCCGGCTCTCTTTGCAGTGAGTAGCGTCACTGATCAGCGCAATAAGGCGCCCAGAGAAGCAGAAATAATAAGATCGACATGAAGAACCAGGCCTCGCTGCTGCGTTTCTGTTTGCGGCTGTTATAAACTGCTTCGCCAGCAGCTCTTCTTATTTTTAAAAAGCCGTTTTTTTGACATCGTCTGCTCATTTCCCACTGAGGTACAACCAATCAGCGCGATGTAACCACAGCTCCCGCTGAGCGACTCGATCCAGCCATTCCGAGTGCATCCCCCCCATACAGAAAACCCCGTCGGTCCGGCTTGATGAAGTTGAGACACGCACATATCGGGAAGGTCCTGTCAAATGACCCTGATGTTCCGATAGTGGAAACACAACTCTTGACCACAATAACAAAGTGGCACAAATATGCCAGCTCAGAAGGTTGATACAGATACATATTTTTAAAAAATCTTTCACTGATGCAATGCCCGTCAAAAAAGATAAAAGGGCCTGATTTATCAAAGTTTTGCGCAAACCTGAGAGCGGGCGCAAAAACGTGCAGCCGGTGATTTACTAACCAGGCTGACCAGGAGCACTGGGCCTGTTAAACCAGGATAACGCACGCAATCCATTTAGCAGTTTTGTCCTTGATTGATATGCAATGTGGGCATTTGTCAGAAGGCGCAAAATATTGGGATGAGAACATGCAAATAAGTTGGTGTTCCACGTACAGTGTAGTTTATCAAACATGAAACTGTTTGCACCAGCTGTTTCTGTATTTTTACCGCTTCTGAAAGGCACTTTGCTCCACTACGATTCCACATAAGTTTATTACTGACAAACGAAAAACATAATTCACACACATTCTAACCTAATAGTAATTAACACTCTGATGGCCATAAACCCTTAGTTATGTTGATCCCCTCCTTTTTTTTTTTTTTTTTTTTCTCCCCAGAGACTCATCATTACTCTGTGCGCTCAACGTGTCTGCACCTGCTGTTTATTTGTTTATTTGGATCCCCATTAGTTTCCACCTGGGTTGTTACTACTCTTTCTAGGGTCCAATTAATAAAATATAATCATCATGTACCACATTATTATTATATTATACCCCAATGACAATTACGTATGACATTTTACAAATAAAATTCATATATTTCAGATTAAGTACAAAAGCCAGATGTAATTAGCTTGTAAATTTCCAACCTTCAATAAAATACCTAAAACATTCAGATAGATCCAAAGCTAAATTTTGATTTTAATACTTTTTTTAAAAGAATACAGGCCCTTAACTCTGGTAGAGTATATACATATTTTGGTGCTAAGCCATTCAATGATTTATAAATTAGTAGAAGTATTTTGAAATCTATTCTCTGAGCTACAGGGAGCCAGTGTAAGGACTTTAGAACTCTTTAGACTCTAAGTAAACATCCAAATATAAACCACATTCAATTTAATTTGTCATTTGTTTTGTTATTTCACAGAAGAATCTTTGGTGGGGGTGTATAAACACTACAGGAGACATTTTAGTTTTCAATCTTAAGTCATTTGTTTAGGTAAACAGTGAAAAGAATTGCAGGTTTTTGGACAATTGAGGTCAACATATAATCCAGCTGAGATTCTGAGCTGCCTTGGTGGGGGTTTGCGCTTTATGATCCTAACCCTTAACATTTCAGGCCCTGTATTTTAGGTGCAAGATTTTGTATGTTTGAAAGGCTCTGTCACATTACACTTTGTCCTCTTCAGTTATGACACATGATGTTTGCATCCATTCTACATGGCCAGTTTCCTCTCTTTCTCATCCTTCTCTATATTTCCTGTTCCCAATATATTCCGTTTCTTTTTTGTCACTGTTGAATCTAATCTGAATATACTTGTTGGTGAAGTTTATTTACTTCTAAATAAAAAACTTAGGTTGCTTAGCAACATAATTACCTAAGTGTTAACAATTTTTTGTGTTGTTTTTTTTTTTTTTACGAGATAGGCTGTGAGAAATTTCTTCACAAACAGGCAATTTTTTTCTCAGTTTGAGGTTGATTTCTGTCTGCCCGCACAATTAGACCACAAATTGATTCCCATAAAACTGGCCTCTAAGTATTTTTTATATTTGTCCCTAATGAATGTTCATATTGGCAACAGTACAGTGTCTCTGATCAAGAGCCGAGCTTTTCATTGTTCTTTAACATCTACCAGAGTAATGATCTCATTGGCTTTTCTTTTAAGTCCTAAAATTAGTTGCTGGCACTCTGAGAACATACTTCCATAGCTGTGAAATCTATCTCCATACCTGGCTCTGCTCCTTAAAGTTTGGCAGGAACTTTTTTGCCTTTGTTGCCTCCTGCTTCTGGTCGAATGATGAGATAAAATATAGCTTTCCTGGTATCCAAGTAGACTCAAAAGAAGTGGAACAAATAAACAGTTGCATTGTTAACGTGTTCAATTGTTACTTTGAGATAATCTCTAGTATTTGTCGAGGCACTGCTTGTCTCATATTGTCTGCTTTTAGGTGTTGAATGACCATCAAAAAAGGGAACAATTCAATTCAGAACAATGTAAAGGCTGGAATGGATATATTACAGAAAGACAAATGGATATGTTTTGAAGGAATAAACAGCAGTGAGAAACAAAAGAAATAGAACTGATGAGAGGACGTCTGGCAGAACTGCACAGTCGTACATTACCATTACCCTAGCCCAAGTAGCTTGATGGAAGTCAGGCAAGTTTTTATTGGCTGCTGTGGGATTTTCAGAGGGGGATAATATTTTCATTCTGGAGTTATTTATATAGTTTAATTTTTCTGGTAAAGTCAATAATTTATCAAGTTAATGATGGCTGAGTTGGGAAAAGAAAACACAAAAATGAGGAAAATTGGATGGGAACCCCAGCCTGCCCCCACAGGGGGCTCTCCTTGTTACATCAGGATGTATCATCTAGACCCAGATGGACCCATACAGTCCTCTCAGTTACTTCCAGGACAGACGGAATTGTCTTTGGGGAATAGACGCATCCCCCTAGGCTTTGTGGACTTAGCTTTGGTTTTTGTGGTTTACGTTAGAGTAGCAGAGGTATTTTGAATTGGGGTTCATCCGATGGATATCGTAGATTACTATAAAGGCTTGGTGGTGTTGGTGACAGAGGATGATAGAGTGGAATAGGAAATTGGAAACTGGGTTTAGATGATTGCTCATAGGTTCTTCCAAAACTTCTTAATGTCGCAGACAGCGTGCATCATTATGTTGACATTTTTACACGTCATAATACAGTTGGCAGATCTCTCCTCACCTCCCAGTTGCTTTTCCTATCAGGGTGCTTCGTACTTTGACATGTAAACTATTTTTTTTATGTTTTTCAGTTTGAGTCATTTTATGCATAGCATATCTAAAAAGCCTTCCTCCACAGTTATGTTGACTTGATGGGAAAATGAGTGAAGAAAAAACTTAACAAAACAAACTAAACAAATCGCTCCTAGACAACCTTATTATTTCTCTTCATTTCAGTTAACCTTTGCACAACTCTGATTTTTCTTAGGATCTTCAAAAATGCTGAAACAAATGGAGTCATGTAAATATTTAAATAAACACCAGCTTGCATCCAAAACAAATGGGCAGCTAGGTTTACTAAATAGTCCTGTTGCTGTGTCTGCATGCAGCTGGAACCCAGTATGCAACACTTCACCTTACTGTAAACCATTTGTAATGGGGTACACACTGTATGTACTAGAAATATAATAGTCAACATCCCTAAATGCTAAACCTTAGATTAGGTAGTTTTTGTTGTTGTTGTTCAATTACCCAACTTCAAAGAACACAATTTCGTTTTTATTTATTTTTACAGTTGATATAAAGACTATTAAAGTAGTTTACCTTGTACTTACTCTGTCACATTAATGTTCACAGTTTGACTTGAAATGTTTTCAAATCTTTTTTTATTTATTATTTCCTTAATTAATCTACACTAACCATGCCACATACAAGAATTGGAAACAGCATTTTTTCTCAGGCTGAAAACTTAAGCTAATGGTTGAAAACACTTTTTGTAGGTTACAAAAAACCCTTGAAACGCCAATCCCATTAAATAGATAGTCAAAAACACTTATGGCCATGTCTGCTTAGTTCAGTAAACAGAACTGCACAGTGAAAAGAACTACAGCAGTACGCAATGGATACGGCTAATTAGCTTGTTGAGGTATGCTGCTGACTGGTCTAGGTCAATTGCATACCCATGCATTTCATTTCATTCCATTCTTCTATTTTGTCCCAGTACACAAAGCAGTTTTTACTTGTATGTATTGACTGTTGTGCCATTTAATTTCTTTTGGTAGTTTTTCATGTATAATGGAAAATTTTGAAACGTCACTTATGTTCTTTAAGAGTTTATTGTCTTCTGGGGGTTTGACTGAATAAGAAATATCGATATATATATATATTGGTGGCCTCTGCCGGAAAACTGAAAATGTCTCATCACTAAAGCCTAGTTTATGCTTCTTGGGCTGCAGAGGTGCAGAGACATGCAGCGCCATTATCCGTTGACGTAAGGGCTCTCCGACAGGCACGCAACGATAGAAGGAGTAGAGCCCACTTTTTAACTGACCAAGATCATTTCAGCCATACAGGTCCTTCTCAAAAAATTAGCATATTGGGATAAAGTTCATTCTTTTCCAAAATGTAATGATAAAAATTAAACTTTCATATATTTTAGATTCATTGCACACCAACTGAAATATTTCAGGTCTTTTATTGTTTTAAAACTGATGATTTTGGCATACAGCTCATGAAAACCCCAAATTCCTATCTCAAAAAATTAGCATATTTCATCCGACCAATAAAAGAAAAGTGTTTTTAATACAAAAAAAAGTCAACCTTCAAATAATTATGTTCAGTTATGCACTCAATACTTGGTCGGGAATCCTTTTGCAGAAATGATTGCTTCAATGCGGCGTGGCATGGAGGCAATCAGCCTGTGGCACTGCTGAGGTGTTATGGAGGCCCAGGATGCTTCAATAGCGGCCTTAAGCTCATCCAGAGTGTTGGGTCTTGCGTCTCTCAACTTCCCCTTCACAATATCCCACAGATTCTCTATGGGGTTCAGGTCAGGAGAGTTGGCAGGCCAATTGAGCACAGTAATACCATGGTCAGTAAACCATTTACCAGTGGTTTTGGCACTGTGAGCAGGTGCCAGGTCGTGCTGAAAAATGAAATCTTCATCTCCATAAACCTTTTCAGCAGATGGAAGCATGAAGTGCTCCAAAATCTCCTGATAGCTAGCTGCATTGACCCTGCCCTTGATAAAACACAGTGGACCAACACCAGCAGCTGACATGGCACCCCAGACCATCACTGACTGTGGCTACTTGACACTGGACTTCAGGCATTTTGGCATTTCCTTCACCCCAGTCTTCCTTCAGACTCTGGCACCTTGATTTCCGAATGACATGCAAAATTTGCTTTCATCCGAAAAAAGTACTTTGGACAACTAAGCAACAGTCCAATGCTGCTTCTCTGTAGCCCAGGTCAGGCGCTTCTGCTGCTGTTTCTGTTTCAAAAGTGGCTTGACCTGGGGAATGCGGCACCTGTAGCCTGTTTCCTGCACACGCCTGTGCACGATGGCTCTGGATGTTTCTACTCCAGACTCGGTACACTGCTTCCGCAGGTCCCCCAAGGTCTGGAATCGGTCCTTCTCCACAATCTTCCTCAGGGTCCGGTCACCTCTTCTTGTTGTACAGGGTTTTCTGCCACACTTTTTCCTTCCCACAGACTTCCCACTGAGGTGCCTTGATACAGCACTCTGGGAACAGCCTGTTCGTTCAGAAATTTCTTTCTGTGTCTTACCCTCTTGCTTGAGGGTGTCAATGATGGCCTTCTGGGCAGCAGTCAGGTCGGCAGTCTTACCCATGATTGCGGTTTTGAGTAATGAACCAGGCTGGGAGTTTTTAAAAGCCTCAAGAATCTTTTGCAGGTGTTTAGAGTTAATTAGTTGATTCAGATGATTAGGTTAATGGCTCGTTTAGAGAACCTTTTAATGATATGCTAATTTTTTGAGATAGGAATTTTGGGTTTTCATGAGCTGTATGCCAAAATCATCAGTTTTAAAACAATAAAAGACCTGAAATATTTCAGTTGGTGTGCAATGAATCTAAAATATATGAAAGTTTATTTTTTATCATTACATTATGGAAAAGAATTAACTTTATCACAATATGCTAATTTTTTGAGAAGGACCTCTATAAGCATTGACTACGTGAATATAACACCTGAATATAAAATTCACCAGGTACATTCTAAAAGACAATACATTTTGTACAGATATAGGGCGCACCAGAATATAAGCCTTTTTCATGTTGTATCATAAGGTATTTACACAGAAAGACGGTACACGGAAGATTTTTTTATTACCTCATCCACGAGTTAATGTTTTCCTGGGTGTCTGTCTGTAACATAACTCAAAAAGATTTGGACGTATTTCGTTGAAATGTTCAGGAAATGTCTGTAGTGCACCAGGAACAACTGATTAAATTTGGGGTTGATCCTACATGAAGCGCGTATCCACCCACTGACCAGAGGTGCTAACCTCCACTCCTCTCCCGTGTCAGCGCTCACAAGTGGCTCCCCTCACGCAGGAGGAGGATCTCCATGCTCCACTGGAAGAGCGCAGCCATGTGTCTCATTAACTGACTGTTTTGGGGGGGGAAAGTATTGAAAGTTAGAATTAGATACCAACATAGGGATGTGGCCCTGGTGGAGGTCTGCACTCTCTGAGTGCTTTTTTAGGTATAATGTAAAAACAGCAATAAAGCAAGAAGCATACACAAAACATGATACATCAAAGCATTACTCAAAGGCAGCTCTAAACAGATACGTTTTTAGTTGTGATTTAAAAGAACTCAGTGTTTCAGCAGCTTTGCAGTTTTCTGGAAGTTTGTTCCACATAAGATGAGCGTAGAAGCTGAAAGCTGCTTCTCCGTGTTTGGTTCTAATTCTAGGGATGTAAAGTAGACTGGAATTAGAGGACCTGAGTATTCTGGGGGGTTGGTATAGTAACAGTAGATCTTCAGCATACTTTGGTGCAAAGCCATTCAATGATTTATAAACTAGTAAATGTATTTAGAAGTCTATTCTCTGAGCTACAGGGAGCCAGTGTAAGGACTTTAGAACTCGGGTGATGTGCTCTACTTTCCTGGTTCTAGTGAGGAACACGAGCAGCAGCATTCTGGATCAGCTGCAGCTGTCTGATTGACTTTATAGGCAGACCTGTGAGAACGCTGTTGCAGTAATCTCTTCAACTAAAGATAAACTCATGAATGAGTTTTTTGAGGTCCTGTTGCAACATCAGTCCTTTAATCCTAGAAATGTTCTTCAGGTGATAGAAGGCTAACTTTGTTAGTGCCTTTATGTGACCCTGGAGGTTCAGGTCTGAGTCCATTACTACACCTAGATTTCGGGCCTGATCAGTAGTTTATAGCTGTATTAACTGAAGCTGTGTGCTGAATCTTGATCTTTCCTCTCAAGGTCCAAAAGTAATTACTTCTGTTTTGTTTCTGTTCAGCTGGAGAAAGTTATGGCACATCCATCCATTGATTTGCTTGATGCATTTACTTAGGGTTTGGATGGGTTCAATGGGTTCAGTAAGATGCCTTGTTAGAAAATAAAACATAATTTCGCCTACCAGAAAAGTTATTGGTCGCTATCTTCATCTTCCTCACTGAAGAAGAGGGCTTCCATGGCTTTATGTCCCCTGAAAGCTTTTGTAGTCTTTATACTGATTCAGTTCTTCCCTCTGCCTCCTCCTGCGTCTCGCCATCAATTCATTGATGTCAAGCTTACATACAGTAGCTCTATTTCCTTCTTTGACAGTCAACTCGATTGCCCTTACCTTAAAAGGTCATCCTCATCATGTTTTCCATGATGAGGGGGCGTGCATGAAAACTACTGGTAGTGTCTTCTTTGGTGAATAATCTTTCCACACATGTCTATCTCACTTTTGCTCTTCCTGCTATAGTGCCCCCCGGAGGCCGTTAGCCAGTTAAAAAAAATCTATTAATTAGCCACATCGTTGTATAGGACGCACAGTCCAAATAATGAGAAAAAAGTAGTGGCTTACAGTCCAAAAATTACAGTAATTAGCATTCAGTGCAACTTTTGGGTACTAGATGCTTTATATTCCAATGCCAGTTTATCTTATATGGTCTTTTGGCGATTTTGAACACCAGGAGGTGTAGAGAACAACAAAACAGACTACTGTGGTTGTTTGTTTAGATACATTTTTAGAGTATTCAATGAGCTGCACTTCTAGTGAAACGCTTTCCAGCTTAATCAAAACTCGCTCTCTGTCGGCCATTGCTCCTTGAGTGGACTTGCGTTTACAAGCTGAAGATAAGGAACTGTCATCGACCAGAGACGTCACTGCAATGGTAGGCAGACCCGCCAGAAAATCTCTGCACCCCCTGCTGTCCTGGCAGAGAATTGCATTGCAACACTGATACATTTACAGAGAAGTATAAAAGGAAAATGTCTCCGCCAATGTGTGTGGGTGCAAACTTGCTGACGGAGAAGTATAAACTAGGCTTAAAGCTACGTTGTGTATTTTTTTGAGTTAATTCTTAGCAAAAGCCCCTTTTGTTCTTTCAAAAATATGTGCTCATTCATGTGTAATTACTTCCACCTACTAATGAAAGTATTCTCGTAAGTGTAGAATCTGCTATTCAGAATACTCGCGCGAATGGCTGAATCCATGTTGAGCCTCCATCTTTGAAATACATTCGCCAACGATGGACATTCCTGGAAATTCTAGCTCCGCCTTTCGTGCTTTGGCTACACTCAGTTGCACCGTGATGAATGGAGATTGTCTACTCGCGACGCGGCAGACATCTGACTATAAAACTAAATGCAATGTAGTTTTCTAAAGTAACTTCATCACTAGAAGGAACACTGGACGAAGCCATAGTACTGGAAGCCATGTTAACCTTGGCATGAAACGGCCACAGTAGGAGTTAAAATGCGCTCGGAATGGGGGGGTGGGAGGTAGGGCTAGAACGTAATATTCAGTTGGTTGTTTCTCCGCTAGATGGGAGAAGTTCTTACACAATGTAGCTTTAACCCTTCCTCTGTCCCAGTGGGGTCAGATGTACTTTAGGTGCGCTTCTCACTATCTCCCTGTAATTGTTTTTTCAACACAACAGGCCAACACAAGCCTTCCTCAGCGCCTCTAGTCCTTCCAACCCATACCTTTCAACCAAAAATATTCATTGGAAACACACGTGATATCACCAAAACCAAACGGCAAAAGCTTCCTTTAAGCCAGTGGTGTCCCCAAGAGCCGGTGTTCTGCAGGTTTAGATGTGTCCTTGCTCCAGCACAGCTGATTCAAATGGCCGAATTACTTCCTCAGCATGTCGCCTAGCTCTACAACTGCCTGCCATTAAACCCTTAATTTCATTCAGGTGTGTTCAATCAAGAGAGAGTGAAAAAAGAAACTGGAGTAGACCCAGGGACTATAGACGATCAATGTGCAGGGGGAAGTGATCAGGGACTACATATGTTTTGCTGAAGTGTAGATTTCCAATAATGTTTAGTGCTTTATGATCTTTAAATCTTTTTTGTCAGCAGAGGGTGTGGATTTGTTAAAAAGATTATATTGTGTTTTTTAGCTAGAGATGGTCCTCAAGACATCAACGTTGACCCAGTTGCACAAACATACTTATTTTGAGTTATTCAAGTCTAATTTTTCTCAACTTTATAGGCTTATGCAAACTTCTGGGAGTAGTCACTGAGTGCAGGCATGTAGGAGAAAAGGCTTTTTACAGGAAAATTGTTGGGGTTAATTGATCAAAATTGTAAATGATTGATTGTTAAAGGACAAAGTAAATTATAAAAACCTTTTCTTTTTAAATGAGTTGTGCCACACCTCTTGTAGGCACCGTTACGAATGAAGTTTGTTTCATATTCCCCAAGTGTCAAATTCACCTGAATCCAGAGTGTGAGAAAATGCTGTAAGAGTTCAGACACAGTGATCATGACCTTCTCTTTCTGCTCTTCCACTTACACACATGCACACACACACACACGCACTCACACATTATGCTCCATCCATCTACATTTTTAGTCACTAATCATTTGCACACATACATGTGCTTAACACACATGCATAGCTAATCTGCGCGTTTTAGGCTGGTTTCCACAGCAGCTATAAACTAGGTAAACTAACCTCCTGATTTTCTGTTTCCCTAGTAACATTCTGTTATTGCTTTGCTAACTTTCTTTGTGATATTTGGTAACGCTGTGTCAGAAAAGACAAAATGGTCTGTGACATCAGTCCTGTTTCATGACAACTGTGGAATAAAGCTGCTGATCAAGCAGAGCTTTAAATCATGGGGTATAGTTTAATGTGTCTTAGGAAATACTTCCCTTTCTGTAAACCCTGATGTCCTGATGGCTTTAACATACACAGACCACAGGTTATCCTGGTGGGGCAGGTTGGTTTTCTTTCATGCCCGTTTGTGCATCTCTTACACTTTTTCTTTCTATTTGTTTTCTTAAGTAACAAGAACTATTATTAAACAATGAAGTTGTGATCTGACCACAAGGTTAATGTGGATAGTTGAAAGTTGAATTGGACGCTTGTTGCCGTTTGACATCTGTCGCCATGAGTGTCAGCACAGACAATCGGCCTGCGTCTGGACCACAGCTGGCACACACAAGAACAAATCATGTCTCCAACTGTAAGTGTGTGTGTGTGTGTACATGCACACACTTTATGTCAGTTCTCACAGTTCCCTCTCCCACTGTTGGAGACAAGAAGCCAGCAGAGTGCCAGCATTACGTCATCTCAATGAAGTGTCGGTTAAACATCATATAACATGATACTGTACAGCAAATGAAAATAACAGGGAGTTTTAAAGAGGGTTAAGTAAAGGATAAATGCAGGACAGTACATTTCCTCATGTTCATAAATAAAATATTGATTTTGTTTAAGACTTTACAGGGTGCTACATTACTTCTGTGGTAAAGAGGTTACTCAAGCAGTGAGCTGAATGTTTCAACAAATCTGACATCACTACTAGATGCATAAAGTTCCCAAAATTGTTTTGGGAAAGTAGAATTTTAAGAGACTACTGAATAAAAGCTTGAATGTCAAGTTCAGTAAGACGTCATCATATTTTTTCCTTTCTTACAGAATCACGTCCCATGTCCATCCCAATGAAGGTGATACCGGACACTGCAGTTGAGGAATCTTGGACTACCTCTGAGGAGCGAATGAAAGAGCTCTTCAGTCATGCCTGGGATGCTGTTAAGCGACTTACTCTCCAGGTAATCTGCCCTGCAATTATTAGGTATTGTAGAAGTTAGTCCAAAAGAATGCTCTTCTTTTTACCTTTGTTTTTGCACAGAGGCCGTGTCCTTTCAATCCAGTCCTAAATCTCGTTTCCCAGAATGCACTTAGACCTACTCTGACTCCTGCATCTTCCTGTACTCGTTTGTACTTAGTTCAGATAGTGATTGTAATATTTCACTAAGTCATGGAACACTGCTTCAATAAGTTACTACTGATTCATTGCACCTAAACAGAAATTGCATAGTTTGTACCAGAAGTGAAACTGTGATCATTAGCAATCCTATAATTCAGAGAAAAACATATTCAACTAGATATGGGGGGGGGGGGGGGAATGGCTCTTATTATTGGTCAGGAAAAAAAAACTATTTTTGCTTTTTGAAAATAAATGTCAAATTAGCAAAAATTTATTGTTTTGCATCAAACTAAGCTATTATAATAATGTTGTTGATATTACCTAGGGCTGGGTGATATGGCCTCAAATCTATATTGCGATGTAATCTAAAGCATGTGCGGTAACGAGATCTAATGCAATAGATTAGTTTCTTTATATTTATCAAAATGACAGTTTATGAAAATTCTCACTTTTCAGATACATTGCAGCAGAACAACAACTTTGATGTTCAACTTCATAAAAGTTTAGAATGCCATTTAAAGAACATGTATTGTGCAAAATGCATCTTAAAAAAATTTAAATCTTTTCTTCAAAAAATGCAACACAAAATTCTTGCAACATAAAGATGAAGATATTTTAAATAAATTTAAAGTTAATGTCATAAAAGAAATACAAAGTTCAAAATTGTTCGCTTTCCTGGTTACTTATTTATAAATGTAATATCGCACAAAATTAAACCTGCACATATTTGAATTAAAAATGCTTTAAGTTCAACAGGTTGTGTTTTCTGTTAAATGGAAAACAACAAATTTTAAACTTGCAATATGTAGTGTAAAGATGAACACTGAACATCAGTATTTATCCTCCTTGATGACATCTTCAAAATGCGCAATTGTGGTAGGCCGGTATAGTCAAAATCTCTACCTTTGGCTAAATTTATATAATTTCTACCTTATACCTTTTATGTCGCCCACCACTAATATGAACAATATTATGCAATGATAAACTATGTAATATGAGGAGAAATATTTCAAATTAGAAAATGTGGTTTACTTTTTGCTAGTTTGATTCTTATTGACAACGAATAACAGTGATATCAAATTTAAAATGTCCAAGTACTTCAATCTAGACATTAAAGGGCTTATTGTGATCATAATATTTTAATTGAGAAACAATACTGTAATTTTGTACAAACACACAGCTGTTTAGCTTTTATTAGATTCCAACTCATGTTCAGAGTTTTCATTTTTTGTGAGGTATAACCAATGAGGCACAGGTTTGTTCCTGAAAACATCTTAATTGTTTTTGCTAGGACCATCAAAGGGTTGCTATTTAAACTTAGAAGCGAGCATGGCTCATTTGAATTGTTTTAATTATCTAAAATTCCAGTTTTATGTCCGTTAATTTTACAAAAGCAACTCGACCTTCTAATTGTTTGCCGAGCCCGTCATTATCTCCGCTTTCCTTTGTCCACTTCTGATGTGTGACCACTACACCACAAGTTGCAACAGTAATTAGGAAACACCTTCCTGTTGACATGGAAGGGGAAGCAAATCAAACTTTTAAATCCCGACAGCTGGTACCACAGGTCTGGGATAATCGCAGACCTAAACAACTCCTTTTTGTTTAGTGTGGTGTAAACAGAATACATTTTAGACCAAACTGCTACTGTACATGTGCCTATTTTACCCGGTAGGCCTTTCTTTCCATGTCTTACAGAAGTGATAGAAACAAAACAGCAGAAGTAAGTTGAGTCTGACAGACCCAAAGTTACAAAACTATTTCTTATCCTAACCATATAAAGGTCTCATTCACTCGTTTTTTTCACTAAATCTGCTGTGGTCTCTAATTTGAATGAATGCCTTGTGAGTCGTTTCTGTAGAAACGCTCCTGTTTCAGGTGCTTGAAGTTTGTTGGTGGAGTGAGTATTACGAGTCTTACACAATAATATTCATGATATGCAAACACCTTACCTCTGATTGGCTAATAGCAATGCTACTCTTACACTGCCTTCGAACTAATAACTAACTTAACTTATTTTGCTGATGGTGTTCCAAAGACAAGTTCCGACCGTTTCTTCATCAGCTTTTCTTTCTTGGGTAAAAATAACACAAATCCAAACATGTTCCGCCATGTTGTGGAGTTGCTAATGGTTAGCTTCTACTAGCAGTGACGTACTCTGCTTACATAGTCAATACAAGCATTCCCGTGGGCGGTCGCAAGCCAAGGTGGATGAGGCCATCAATAGTCTTTTTCTCTGTGACGTAGAAGGGACTGGCTTTTTCTGACCTGCTTCTTTTTGCCAACTGTTTACTCTCTGTGGCCATTGGAGAACATTTTCACATGTAATATGCACATGTAACCTCAGAGTGGCCGATCGTATTTAAAAAAGAACAAATATTACACAGTTTCTCAGTGAACAAGACCTTTAAACAGGGTTCCTACAGTTGAGAAAAACCTGGAAAAATCATGGAATTAAAAAAAATAAATTCCAGGCCCTGGAAAAGTTTTGGAATTCTATAGGTTCTGGAAAAGTTTTGGAATTTTACTAAGTCTATGTTCAAAATTTTAAAAATGATACAAAATAAAAAGGAAATGGATCAATAAATAGTCGGGAAGTCACATTTTTAGTCAGGCTTGTGAAACGCCTCCCTCTGAGGCCCTTAAACGTAGCTCACTGAGCTAATGCCTAATTGATGCACCGCATCCAAGCTAAAAGGAAGAGTTCAAAATCCCAGGGAAATGCGATTTCAAGAATGCGTGGCTTTTTAAGGACGCATATCAAGTTGTTGTAAGTAGTATTTTCTTAGCAATTAGTTACATTTTGTTTACTGGTAGTACTTGCACCACTGTTACGTTTTGCTTTTGAAAACTGAATGCTCTAAAGGTAGTCTGTTTGAAGAGTGCAGTTAATGTTTAACAACAAAAGGTTGTTAAAATAATACCATTGCCCACAGAGTTTTACATTTGTTTTGAGTACCCCAGCGTTAACATTTTATTCGCGCTAGACATTCTTGTCAGTCATTTATACCAACGGGGTCAAAATTTGCGGTCATAATCTATTTTTACCCCTAATTTTTTTAAATTATAACATATTCAATAGTATTTATTAGGGCTGTCAAAATTCGGGCGTTAACGCAGGTTGATTAATTTGGAAAATTAACGCAATAAATTTTTTATCACACATTGACACCTGCACAGAAAGACCCACCCCGTTTGTCCTACAATTCAACTCTCGTTGCTTTCAGTGGTCGCTCGTCACGTAAACAGCATGGCAGATCCGAACTGCATCCACGGTTCCATCTACATCTGAACGTCTCTTCTCGAACACAGGCCATACAGATTATCGCTCTACATCACTCCCTGCTTTACTGTGCGTGTCGTACCCTGTGATGAATTAGATTTAAAAATGTTATCGTTTGAGAGCTCTAGTATTCGTTTTTTTTTTTCATTTTAAATAATTTTCAATCTAAACTAGCTAAACAGAAAGCTACATATAAAAATGAAATTAAACGATTGAACCTAAAGTGAAATATTTCACCTGCTGTGGCCTGAACACAGTCTCACAACTTCCTCCTGGTCCACATGGAATTGAAATGCTCACCTGCTTTCGCATAATCAAATAGTGGGATTGCTGCAGAGGTTGTCATGAGGTTTTGGATGTTTGCATCAGACAGATGACTTCTCATGGGGGTTTAGATGTTGTTCTAGAGGCTGAATCCGTACTCCGCTGCCTCACTGGAGACTGGTATTAAGTGCCACTTCAGCCAAAGTTTTGAAATCAGGGAACGTTTCTCAATTTGAGGCGATCAGAAGTCTGGAAGACTGAATCTGAATGAGACCCGCAAGCTATTGCTTCAGCAGGAGGAATCAAATCAAATCAAATCAAACTTTATTTATAAAGCGCTTTTCATACAAGAAGTTGCATCACAAAGTGCTTTACAGATTAAAATGACCCCACATAAAACCACCTTAAAAGCATGGTCACAGTTATACCTCCCACCCCCCAACCCAACTCCCATGCACACACACAGTTAAAAGAAAAAGTAAATTCCACAGCTGCAGCAAATGTGCCACTAATACATCAGTGATTGACATGACACCAGGCTCTTTGGAGCCACTCTGTGATCAGCTGCACCAGTCACAGACGTGTTCCAAAGCCTCTAAATAACTCTTCAATGCGCTGTCAGGGACTGGTTACGGAGATCCATTGGGTACGGTGTCCAGTTCTGAGATGATGCTCAAATGCTCTCATGGGAATCTTTTTTTATTTTTTTATTAATTTAGTTACCTGTACTCAATGCGTAAAGTTGAAAATATCTGTGTCTTCCCCAAGTAGTCAGGGATGTGAATACTAATAAGTCAAAATGACTGACGGCTTTCAGATTTTTACGTCACTTTAAAAAACAACAACGTTTAAATACATCAAATATTAGGTTAACAAGTTCTGATGCACAGGGCTAGAACTGGTCACGTTACATGCAGCACCCTCTGCTGGCAAAAGTGGAAAAGACTTAAGTAAAAACAAAAACTTTAAAATTTCAGTGAACAAGTGTTTAGCAACTCAGTGGGTCTGTGGTTGAAACTTTGATAGGCGAACTTGAAGTCAAATATATTTTACAAGTATGTTTTTTACAAGAGAACAACATATGCTTTAAAACTCAAAAATTATTTTAAACAGACTTAAAATTAGACTTAGACTTAACTTTATTCTTTAACTTTATTAATTAACCAATAAATGTGGATAACCCTTTAAATTGATGCACAAATTTGTTATTTTTGGTCATGGAAATTTTGTTCAAAGTTATTGAAAAGTCATGGAAAAGTTTAACTGAAAAGCTGTACGAACCCTATTTAAATAAACAGCAGACATGTTTCAGCTTTTACTAGAAAATACACTGTCCTTCACCTCACTGCTACTAATAGCGGCTAACTTTGGAGCCTTTTTTCCGTTGGTCGCAGCATTCATACTGAACAGTTTAGTTGCCTGTGCTTACCGATGGGATGTTTTGAGTGTCTGACAAGCTGATTTCAGTCACTATTGATCTCTCGGTGATTGTCTAGTGGTTATGTGTTGATGGATGTTGTGTTAGTGTTTGAGTTCAGATGTTCCAACTTATTACTGTTTTATTCTTTGCCTATTGTTCTCTTTTCACATTTTTTTCATAAATCTTTGTTTTGGTCCTTTGCTGCCCGTCCAATTATAGTTGTCTACCCAACACCGCTGTCCCTTACCCACTTCTCTCTTCTCTACTCTGCTCTTGCCATGGACACCCATGTTCTTCCCGGTTCCTGATAATAATTGCAACTGAACAGAATGGTGATTCTATTTCAGGAATTTTGAAATAATTTCTTCTTTTTAACACATGAATGTGTTCAGCTTTGGCAAAGGAACACGTTGCTACCAAAACTGAAATGGGATATGCTGAAACAGAGAGGCCGTTGCCATGGAAAAATGAGGTAACACTGCTCCCTGCAGCTGCCATGCATTAATGAGTAGGATATTTTTGAGTGAGGAAAAAAGAGGAGAAAGAGCAGTGGGGTTGAAAAGGTACAGTGATGGAAAGGAGAGTGAGGGTAGGAAGCAAAGAAGAATGCAAGTAAGGAAAAATGAGCAGAAATCAGTTTGAAGGCAGGGGAAAGTAAGGAAGACAGAATGGAGAATCGTGTGTACTGCAGGTTTGGTGTGGCTCCCATTGAGCTTGCCAGATGGTTTCCATGAAAAGGATCTGTCCCTCTGCTGGAGGGACATTACTTCATTCTCCACCTTCCTCTTCATCCTTTCATCCCTGCATTCAACACCTCTACTTCACCGCTTGTCAAGTTCCCAATAATTTACAATTACATATCAAGTCTTTTTCTAACACTTAAAAAGCTGTAACACAGATATTATTATGTGTTTTATGTGCTCTTGCATGTATTGTGAGGACCTGCTGTGCAAAATCTTGCCTGGGTAAAGACAAGCAGATCAACTCTGTCATGTACCCCTAGGATGATACAGATCAATCCAGCTGTTTCCCCAGGGATCCTGACAGGTTCAAAAACCAGATTGAGATAATAAACCACATCTTCAACTTTAAACTACGGGTTTTGTGTGTTTTTTTGGTTTTTTTGTGGGTTGTGGTCGGTCCTGGGTTAAAACTGGTCAAAGGAAAGACAAACGGTATCAATACCATTGTTGTAGCCGTATATTATTGACCATACCGCTCAGTTGACTTCTCAGTTGCATCAGTACAGTAACCCAAAATGTATTTGTTTCCGAGTACTTTATATTTATGAAGCCTGTACCAATCCTAAAATTATTGCAGACCTTCTAAAACTTTTCAGCTAATGTTGGTCACTTCTTTCTGCAGGAGAAAACATTTTTGGCACTGTCAACAATTTAGGGTTAGCAATAATATCTTGAGTTAAGTCTGACTGGATCTGGGGATGTTAGGAGGAGGTTCGTGGATCTGCTGGCCTAGCATGCCTGCTCCAGGGAAAATTAATTTTGGGGCCAGGCCCCTCACACAGCTTCAGAGGGATTTGTTTTATAACTATCTTGTTGGCACAAGGAATGCAGTTTTGGCCAGATGCTGCTTTTGCAATGTTGACATATGACTGTTGGATAATAGGAAATAACATACTAGTTGACAAGTTCTCCCTTCTTGTTTCCCCAAAAGAGACAAGATTATTGTAATCAGAAAGAAAGGCCTTTGATAATAAATAAATGGAGAATTAGACAATAGGTGGAAACTGCTTTTCTATTAGTTTTTGTACCTATTTGAGATTGCCTGATCTAAATTCATACCCCAAACTGCAGTAGAGTTGTGCTTTTGTGCTTACGTTTCCTAGTTACACAGATACCCATGGTAGTGGGTGTATTAATTTAGGTGTTAGACTACAAGTCATGTCAATCAACTGCAATTTTGTCAATTTACGGATCAGCTTAAAGCTACTATAGAAGCACAAACATGTGACCCTCTGTACACACTTCTCTTTTCTTTGAAACATGTTGAATCTCTGATACCTACCATCCTAGACCTGACTTTCCCTTAGTATAAAGAATAAATAATTAACCATCAGATTATTTTAAATATTGTGGGAAACAAATGTTAATTAGAAGATAAAGAAGTTATAAAGTGGCTACATATAATTACCAGTAGTTTATTCTCTCTTCTCCTGATTGTGCCTTGGAAAGCTGTGGATTTAGATAAATTGTAAGATCAATCACCCTTCGTGTTGGGACAGAAGAGGAAGCCATGCCAAACATGGGTTAAAAAGATCAGTTGGGGTTTAGATCAGCCCAGTTTGGCCTGTTTCATACAGTCACACTACATAAATCAGTAGTGGTGAAAATTTGCCAGACTTAGCCTATAAACCTTTTTGCATCTGCAGTCCATCACATTTGATCCAATATGGCCTGTAATACATACTGTGTAACATAATCACAGCCACCTTTGCTCTCTTCAGTGAGCTCAAGACACAATTGTCTGGCCATACCACTACTACAGATAAACCAGGCCAAGCCTTTTTTATATATATGTATCGCGCCAAACATTAGTCAGCTGGCTTTGCATGTGAAAGCTCAGCTCTGGCTTGTCAGTTCCAGTCCGATTCCTCCACCCTTTTCAATCTTATTCCCAGTTAACAGTCTGCCTTTCCCAGTTAAGAGATTCCATCTTATAAATTATTGGTTCTGCTCAGCTGAACACCAGCTTTTGCCTCAGAGTACTTCCAGTCATGACTACCCTCTTCAAGTGCATTCTCAGCCTTTGTTTGCTGTGGTCACCCCATTAGACCCCATCTGTATTAGCTCACCACGCTGGGACAGTGATTGGGGGGGGGGGTTGTTTGGGATAGGCGATGGGGATAGGCGGGGGGAGTAGGCGAGGCAGGCCTGGCCAGCCGCACTCCTAAGGCCACTGTTGGATCAATAAACGTAGCGATCAAAGTTGCAATTAACCCACCGCGCTAACACAAACAGCCGGGCCAGCAGAAACAAACAAAGCCTTCATGTCACCTAAAGCGTTTATTTTTGCAGATTTCCACCTCGGCCAGGGAGACCTCCAGAGCTTGTCAGCTTCTGTAAGCAGTGTTAGAAAAGAGGAATGCAGGGCCACAGGGATGGCTGGCTGCCTGGTTGTGCTGCTGTGCCAGGCCACGAACTTATTGCTTGCGGTGACGTGTGGGTGAGATCGAGCTTATCTGTTGTCAAGACGCATCATGCTTAACTGTTTTTCTCACGGACATCGAGGTAGATGGCTAAATTCTGAGGTCATACCCTAAAGCTTTATGTGTACATGTGTTTGCTGCAAAACACATCTGAAGGGTGTCATCTTCAGGTACACACATTAATCATGGTAATTTACAGGAATACACTGTTTACGCTATACCCCCAATACCAAATGTGTTTTTGGACAAAGCAGAAAATTCAGGAAGATACGCAAATAAAAGGGAGCATAAGGTCACCAGTGGGTGGGTTGAGTAGGGGGGCTGGTTTGTGGACCTTCCGTTCATCCATCTAGTTCGGAAACACAGTGTCCTGTCTTGTGCATGAACAGGAAGATTACATTTGGAGAGGTATCAGGTTTGTAAAACAAAGGGATGTGTTTTCCGTTTGCTGTCGATCCCTCCGCTGAGGTTTTTGTGCTCAAGAGTTGCAAATGTTTTCACTGGGGATGCTGGGAGGGTGTTTCTAATTTCCTATCCTCTATCTCCTTGTGATTTCCTGTGTGTCATGACTTGCTCATTGTGTGGAGAGAAAATGAGAGATTGTGTGTTTTATAAGTTGTGCAGTCTCTGAACAGAGATGTGATCTTGACCTACAGAGTTCATGAGCTGCTAAGGTCTGCACAGAGTTGGGGCATCCAAGTTTCTCTTCCCTGCTGAGATGTGAAAACAATCAGCCTAACACCGGATATATCCACAGTGCTACAGAAAAAATGTCACACGTATGGTAAATCTTAGGTCAAGTTCGATCGTGACAGACTACATCTGTACTGCTAAAGCAATTTATACTGAGGTTCATATCTTTATGTAGAACAAAAAAGAGAAACGGTGATGACTGGAAAAGAATCAGCTGTAAATAGTTAAATAAATTGTGTATCTCTGCGACTTGTTAGTGGATTGGTTTGCTCAGGTATTTTCTGAACTTTTAAACTACATTTTTATTCGCAGAGGGCACAGTTTTTTTGTTATTCTGTTAAGCTATAGTTTCGATTTCACATAATCTTTTATTCTGCATGGAGAAGTCGGCTGGCCACTGGAATTGTGGAAATTTTCCTGTCTTCTATCAGTGAACACAACATATGTCACCCAGGGGTCACGTTAACTTACATTTTTTAAAGGGTGACAGAAAACTATGAAAGCTGTCTGTCATTTTGACAGAGAAGTCTTCACACCTCTGACCTTCTTGGTGCAAATGCGCCATTTTCAACTTTATGCACGGAGTACAGGTAACTGAATAATTTTTTTAAAAAAGGTTCCCATGGGAGCATCTGAGCATCATCTCAGACCATACTCCATGCATCTCGCTAACCGGGAGCTGACTGCGCACTGAGGAGTTGCTGAGGCTTTGGAGCACGTCACTCCCAAGAACCCGGTGTCATGCCAACCACTGGTGCATGCTGTGGGATTTCTTCCCACTGAAGCAATAGCTTACGGGTCAGGAAACGGCTCTTTTCAGTGTTATTCCAACTTCTGATCACTTCAGTTGGAGAAATGTTCCCACATTCCAAAACTTTGCCTGACGTGGCGCTTAATTCGAGTCTCCAGTGTGGCAGCGGAGCCTCCAGAACAACATCTAAACATCCATGAGAAGTTATCTGTCCAAGGCAAAAATCCAAACCCTTGTGACAATAACCTCTGCAACAATCCCACTACAATAGTGTCCTCACAGATCTGCCTAAAAAGTCAGTTAGACAGGTGCAGCTGATCTAGAACGCTGCTGCTCGTGTCCTCACTAGAACCAGGAAAGTAGAGCACATCACCCCAGTTCTAAAGTCCTTACACTGGCCTCCCTCTAGCTCAGAGAATAGACAAAATACTTTTACTAGTTTATAAGTCATTAAATGGCTTGGCACCAAAGTATGCTGAAGACTTACTGTCACTATACCAACCCCCCAGACTCCTCATGTCCTCTTAATTCCAGTCTGCTCAGCATCCCTAGATTTGGAACCAAACATGGAGAAGCAGCTTTCAGCTTCTATGCTCCCCTTATCTGGAACAAACTTCCAGACGACTGAAAAGGTGCTGAAACACTGAGCTGTTTTAAATCACGGCTAAAAACCCATCTCTTTAGAGCTGCCTTTGAATAATGTTTAATGTGTCATATATTGTGTGTGTGTTTTATGCTTTATTGCTGTTTTTTATGTAATGCACCTTGAATTGCCTTGTTGTTGAAAGTGTGCTATACAAATAAAATTGCCTTGCCACTATTTGATTATGCACAACTGTGTGCACATTTAAATTCCATGTGGAGCAGGAGGAACTTGTGAGACTTCTAGGGATGCTGAGTTGACTGGAATTAAAGGACCTGAGTGGTCTGGGGGGTTGGTATAGTGACAGCAACTCTTCAACATACTTTGGTGCTAAGCCATTCAATGATTTATAAACTAGAAAAAGTATTTTGAAGTGGAGGACAGGGTGATGTGGTTAAAGTCCCCAGATATCAGAAAAAGGGCCTGGGGGTGCTGTGTTTGGAGTCTGCAGCAGCGTTAGCAGAGGGCGGGATGTACACAGCTATCACTATAACGTGTGTAAACTCTTGCGGTAGATAGAACGGCCTCATGCTAATAGCTCAATGTCCATACTGCATAGCATCTGATGGGCCTGTACCTCCTTACCAAGAGCTAGCACCTGATTCCTGGTGTAAAGAATGGACCATCAGGCACTTACACGTTCTCCGAACACAAATGCAGTGAAAAGTGTAAATAAAAACATAATTGTCCACAAAAAGGTCTGTTCCATTTTGCGAACAAGCAATCCACAGTAAAAACAATATAACATAAAAACACAAAAGGTTGAAGGACAGATATTTAAAGAGAAAAACTCAAGATCCGGTTGGAGCTGCTGAAAACAGGCAGCCTACTCGAGCAGCGCCGGAAGTGGGGAAAAAAAAGAAAGAAAATTGCCATTTGACGTCATGGAAAACAAAAGACGGGTGACCAAACTGCGACTTGTGTTTTGCGCTCTGTCGTTCACTCTGGCAATGTGCCTTCCTATATAAGGGGGACATGGCCTAGGGAAGATAGCCAACAGGAGGGGTGAGAGTTCTGTGACTGTTTGTTGAAAAGCTAGCTTGTTCTGCAGATCGGTATATCAGCTTTAAGTCAAAGGAAGCAGCCGAGGTGTAAAAAACAGTTTGAAAGGGATCTACATCTTTCTTTTTGGCACTTCAGACATACCATATAGACAAGATAGTTGCCTGGATGTGCAGGGCAGATTTGATCTACAAAAAGGATATCTGGAGGCTATTTATATAGCCAGTTGTGGTTGTTTTGCGCTTAATTTTGTCTAATGAAAAGGAGTTGTGTACTACTACACATGGATTTGTACCCACCTTGGGTATATATTGTTGAATTGGCGAAGGAGAGAATTTACTTGGAGTTGACTTAAACAGATATCAGGAAGGCTGAACGTATTACAGAACCTTTGTCAGTGATGGAACATGCTGGAACTGGAGATGTTGGCAGCCTTTTGGAGATGTCACCATATAGATGATTCTTAATTTTGATTAATGAGCGACAGTCGCTCAGGAGGTAGGAGCTCGTCCTACCGGTTGGAACTCCACTCGGTACGTCTCGGTGGTTGTCGTTGGACTCTTCACCCGCCTTACTTTTCGGCAGCCTCACTTCTGTGAGTCTGCCACAGGGCAGCTGTGGCAACAATGTAGTTTCCCATCACCAGTGTGTGGATGTGTGCGTGAATGTGTGAATATAGTGTGAAACGCTTTGGGGTCCTCAGGACTAGATAAAGCGCTATACAAGTACAGGCCATTTACCATTCCCAAGAGAATCCTAAGAATCAATATTCTCTTGGGAAAACACACAGTGACTGACATTCACAGATACTGATGGTAACTGAATGCAAATAAGAGATTTTAGTTTCAAACTTTGTTTAAATTTTTTACGCATACAGGATGTGACATCACTTTTCTCCTAATGTAAATAATGACTGCTCACAGCACGAAGGTTGACATAAAAATATTGTGAACTCTGTTAATTATGGGTCTTTAGGATAATTAATCAGCTAAAATCATTATCAGCACTGTCAGTTTTTCAGACAAATCTCCTTATAAAGCAACCTTACCTTTTTTCATATATTTTCTTCATGTGGTAGGTCTCTATCTTTTTCATTCATTCTGTCCATTAAGGTATGAAACACTTAGCTGTATTCCCTAGAATGCATACCTGAAAATAATCCTATATTTGTGACTCCTCTTAGTTTACAAGTTGTCTTCAGTCTAACTACTGCTCTGTCTTTTAGTCGTGAAGCTTAATAGGTCCTACGAGCCTCCTGTGGTTATATAGGCCATTTCCACATGGCCTTTTAAAGCCTAACTGTGTTTGGCCCTCAGCTACCTCTATTAGAACCTGCACCACATATACTCAAAAGAGAAAATATACACAAGACCCATCAATGCTATGTGGAAATGTTGAAAGCAAGGAATGAATTTTGAGGGTATTAAAGTTCAACGACTACCAAGGTTCATGTCAAGTCTGTAAAAGTCTTAGCCATCTTATTGTATTTTAAAGTGTCCTCCACATAGCTGTTTTAAGCTTTAGGCTTTTCATGCCTCCAGGCTTTAGTTTGACTTCTAGACGATTGTATTTACTCCTGAAAGAACATGACTTCCTGTTTCAGGCTGTCAGTCTAAAAACTCCAAAACTCTTGGCTCTCTGGCTCTGGGGCTTTTCCCAGCATCCTGTACTTGTGGGTGTACTGTGGACCTCCTTAAATTAAATAGAGGTATTATTTTCTTGAATAGATTTTAGGATCCTGCTTTCATCTATAACACACTAAATGGTCTTGGGCCTAAATACTTTTCTGAGTTGCTGTGGGTAACTGTGGGCTTGGTGTTCCCAGGAGCAGAACAAAATGAGGTGAAGCAGCATCTAGTTTCTATGCTCCTCAGCTCTGGAAGAAACTCCTTGAACACATGACTATTGGTTTTACTTTGCATCAGCAGTGAAAACATTTCTGTTTACAGCCGTGTTTGCTCAGAGAATTTAACTAATGAACTGTTTTGAAACATTTGTTTCGTCTATAGCTTTTAATATCTGTATTTTAACATATTTTCTCTTTATGCTTTTTTTCTGCATTCTCTTTGATATCTTGTAAAGCAGAGGAGCCCAACCCCCGGGCCCCTGACCGGTCCTGGGCCGTGGGTTAGTTGGTACCTGGACGCAGGCCACACAGAAAGAATAAAAAAGCGTACTGTATTTCCATTTTATTTATTATCCAAGTCTAACCGATGTTTTATTTTGAAAATTGACCATATTCTCTGCATTACATTTGGCTATAACTCACTGTTGACACATGTCAAGACATTTGCCTCGACATGTGATATGTCACCGCTAAAACCAAGCCCACAAGCTAGCAAAATGATTAAAAACAGGGGTCTCTGAAAAAAAATTTTGCGAAAAGGAAAAGGTCCAATGAAAAGAAAGCTAAATTTAACCAACAATACCAGGAGTCCTACTTAAAATGTGGATTTATCATGAATGGCTATTTCCACGCATTAAACCCCCACTCTGTATTATATGTGGCTTTCTAAGGAGGTAATGAAGCCTTTAAAACTGGCACAGACGGGACCGTCCCATTACAGAGAAATGGCCACAGGGTTCCCACTGATTCAGCGTTGTGGTAAGTTGTATTTTTCATGCATATATTTATTTTTGTAGTCAATCTTATTTTAAAGGCACTTTTAAATGCTACCACAGCAACCAACAAGCATTGGGGGGCATAGAGGATGTTCCTCATGTTGTTAGCGCAATGTTGCGGAAACGCTAATAAAGTTACGAGTACACATTTTATTTACATTTATTATACTTAAAAATAACCCAGTTTTTTATGCCTGTCGGTTCATTTTATTTTGTTGCATTTATCCGCCGGTCCGTGTGAATATTGACTGATATTAAACTGGTCTGTGGAGAAAAAAGGTTGGGCACCACTGCCTTAAAATCTGAAGAAAACAAACTAATTTTTTCATATGGTTGCACATCATATTTGTCATTGAAGAGACAGTATTATGGAAAATAATCACAAGCAACTTGTTGCTCTCTCCTAGAGTCATAGGTGCTGCAGGTGCCAAGAATGGGATCCAAGTGTATTAGCTTGTGGCCAAGAGGGTTTACATTTTACTCACTTGTTTTCTTCAACTATATTTTTCCATAATGGGTTCTCTTTTGAATGAAATGACTTTAGATTGTTTTTAGGAGGACATATGATCTGGGACTGTGTGTGTGTTCAGTTTTGTATGAATATAATTTGAGTATGCAAGCAGACATGATGTATGTGTGTGTATAGCCTTGTTAATGAGTATGCATGTCATTTGAGCATGTTGTTACAGTTAAAATAAAGCATGTGCAGCCTCGTGAGGGGTTGATTACTTCAGTCATTTTTTTTAGATTTTTTGTCATAATGGAATGGCGGTTATTTTTTCCACAAGTCTATTAATAAAATGTGGTGCAAGATACACCCAGAAACATGATCACATTGTCAATCAAATTTTTTTTTTCCTGAATGAATTTGGTCATTAAACTTGGTTGGAAACTGAGGTACATGTCACAGCTGACAGTTGACTCCATTTGTTATGTTAAAAGATTTTGTTTCACTTCAACAGGACATGATGTCATTGGATAAAAGGAATGAAAAATCATGTTTCTTTGACTCGTCTTTTCCCCTCTAAAATTGTATAATTACAAAGATACCCTTTGAGCACACCTGCTTACCTGGACTTCAGGCCAACTAAGGAGTCAAGCCCAAAACTATATTGTTATAGTGTTCCAAACATGATCCATACCATCTACCCCTTTGACAATACAAAAAGAAATGTTGAAAAGACCCTGCTTTTTTGAACTCTAAACTACACCTATACTTCTAAACAGCTGGTCTACTCAGTTTGGTATTTAATATTTGTTGTACCTGAGTCATGTCCAACTCCCTGTCATGTTTTGCCGCTGTTTTTATTCCACACTACCCCGAACACATCAGAGGTTAAAGTTATGTAATATGTTTTCCTTACTACAATTATGCTTTTGGCTTTCAGATGTTTTTTTGTGCCCATTTCTATTTTTAATTTCGTTTTTGATTTTTCCTTTTGCTGTATTGGAAAAGTCTATATTTCCACAAGTCTACGCTGACAGAAAATACATTTCTATTGTCCTAATATGGGTAAAAACTAGTCGTTTCTTTTTTCACTTTTAAAGCAATTTGTTAACACAATAGCATGCCGCACATTTAGCTCTTTGATTACCAAAGATGTGACATACCAAACTAAATTAAAGTTACTTATTACTGCTGTCTCTCTGTTACACAAACACATCGGATGTTGATCAGTGTTGGTAGGCAGAAATTCTTATACGGTCTAATCTTTCACTATTGTGTTTGTTGTTCCTTTACAGAGCTATTAAACGTAGTAAGGAACAGGCATGGCCAATTATTGGTATCAAGATACCAATGTTTTAAAAACTTCCGCTTTTGAGGCCACAACAAAAAATTGTGTTCTTCTCTGACATCTCATTAAGAGGATTTTAATTTTTAATTTAATTTTAATCATAGGAACATAGTAGTAGGAAACCTTTCCAGTGTCCAGTGTTCTTCGGCAACAATCAGCAACAGGTAGGGGATAGGAACACCGCTATGCTCCTCAAAGTCAAGTCAAGAACTGTTTCCGTAGCACATTTAGAAACAATAGGGTATAAAATCAGGCAATCATCGGGCGTGAGGCGGGATACACACTGGACAGGTCGCAAGTCCATTGCAGGCAATTAGCACAGTGAAAGCTAAAATAACCTGTTTAACTTGAGCTAAAAGCCAAAGAATGGAAGTGGGTTATTTAAATGCCCCTAAAATTATTAACAGTCTGAGCAGCTCAGATGAGCAACGGCAAGTTGTTCCACAGGTCACCTCTACTTCTCAGCCGCGATCTGGGAGTGTCTAACAACAGTTGGTTTGTGGACCTTAAAGCTCTGGATGGAGTATAAGGATGCAACACTTCAAGCCATTACGATGGTGCCATACCATTAACACTTTAAAACAAGCAATAAGATCTTGAACTGGATTCTGAAATGAACCTTACGCAGGCGCAGACAGGCCAGCATGGGTGTGACGTGATTATAGTGTACAACTTTTTGTACAGCCTGCAGCCACTAAATGGAGAATTAATCATGTCAACATGCAGAGCCTTCCAATAATCCAAGTGAGATTTAATAAAAGCTTGGATTACTTTATTTTATTACATCTATTAATGGAATTGTTTTTTCTTTACTAAGGAGTCTTGGCTGGAAAAAGCTCTTCTTTACCACTGAGCTGATCTGTCAAATTTAAAGCTACTGTTGAAGATCACCTGAGGTTATTTCAATTCAATTCAGTTTATTTACATAGCGCCAATTCACAACAGATGTCATCTCAAGGCACTTTACATATATATATCTATATCTTTATATATCTGTGCCATCATATACCTATCAATAGGCGCGTTTCCACTATCGGAACTTCAGGATAATTGTCTGTCATTAAATAAATATTATATTATTACTGTTGAACAGTGTTTTTACCAAATATGTATTTTACAAACACTTTAATTTCTCTTATTTTTCACCAGAATGTAACAATAATGAAAAAAGTGTAATATCAGCAGTCAGTGTTTTGGCGTGTTACAGTTTCTGTCAATCCAAGTACAATCTGGCTTCATTTTCCCTTTTTGTCAAAATGTTTTTCATACACTAACATCTATTTGACACAACAGATCTTATGAATACAAATAGAGTTCTGCAGATCCTGCATGAGCAATAGGCAGTGCAGAATACGTTTATGTGAACATGCAGGAGGTAAAACCATCAAGTAGCAAATGAAGCTTAACTTTTTGGAGGAACTTTGTGCGCCAAGCATTTACTGTGCAGTTTCTGGAAGAGTTCCAACTGTTCCAACCAGTAAGATTTAAGAGGTTTCTGGCAATGATAAGGTATCACTATGGTAGTTTGCTGTAAACATGATTTGTGTGCTTGAGCGAACATTATAAATATATGACTACTGAGTTAAAGATACCCTTTTTTATTCTCCAGTCAGAAAACAATTAACTTTTCTTTTTTTTTAACATTATCAAATTATTTGGACCCATTAAGGCTGATATGGAAAAAACTTACATCTATGTTTTTTTTATGACAATATTACCCTGTTAGGATTTATTTCTGTGGTTGATTCCACAATGAAGCTTGATTCTCATAATGGGGCATCTGGTTACAGATTTATTCAACCATCACGTATACTATGGAAACAAAATCATTTAGGAATCTTTAATATGTTATTTACTGCTGGTTTATGTGCTGTGCTCTGAAATGAGCCATATGCAACTTCAAATGTATAGGCAAAGGGGTTACTTTTCTAAGTTATGAGCACTTCCACAGTAGTCTCCTTTTTTTCTGTAGTCTTTTTCCTCCCTCCCTTTTTTCAAACTCTAATTATAAGAGCATTAACACCTGTAATTTTCTTTCCATATTTATGATCATATCAGCCTCCACTCTGCCTGTTGCTCTGCTCCTCACGGTTGAGGATGTTTAAGCATTTGTTGTTTCTTTCTGTCTGTAGTTGTTTTACACATGGAAGATATGTTCACTTAACAAATGACATTAAATATTTATACCTCGTAATACATAGTCCAAGATTATAGATGGGGTTTTTTAAACTCTTTTAAGAACACAAAATTGGATGTTCAGCACTCTTTCAGCACCTGAAACTGCCCCTAGGCTCTGTGCACGTCTTTTAAATCAGTGAAGCCCCAGTATAATGGGAAATGACAAACCATTTCTGGTCTTCAAAAAGGTTAAATACTGCTTGTATGCTAGAATTGGTCTCTACTTCTTTAAAAGTAATCTGAGATCTGGATTTGACTGCCAAAGTCTCTAAAATTCTGTATGATGTTTAGTTTCCTTGAAGGAAATTTTAAATTGGTTTTATTTATTTATTTATTTTTATTTTTATTATTTTTTTTTTTTTTAATTTTAATTTTTTATTTTTTAACGTGTCCTGTTTGGCAGTGTGGAGCTCAGAATTGGTGTCTGAGTACCAAGTAGAAGCCCAACAGATTTACTTTCACAAGCGGAGCAGTACAGCTTTTGCTATAGTACTCCACTTGATTTATGTGTGAAAAATCTTTATTATGAATTGTTGGGGTTTTTATTTCCTGATGTTATGGACACGGAGACAGAAAATTAAGGAGAAGAAAGAAGGAAGATGAAGAAGAGAGGTAGGAAACAAAATGTCATGAGAGAGGGTGAGTTGAAAATACAAGAGAGGAAGGGGAACAAAGAAAACACAGGAAAACATTGAAGTATGCCTCCATACCCACAGGACGGCAGAGAGAGGGGGGAAAACAAAACACGAAAAAGGAACATCGACAAAACCAACCAAACATTGTGAACTAATAATTACACAACCACACAACGCAGGGCGCCGAGACCAGGCATCCAACGAGGGCCAGGGCCGGTCCAACCCGCCAATGAACCGGCCACGCACGGTGCGAACAGAACAGGTGATCAAACGAGCGGGATCCGCATCCCGCCGAGCCACCGAGCAGGCACCACCCAACAATCCCAAACCTGGCACCTCTAAAAGAGGTGCCCCAACCAACCAAAGGAAGATATCGGCCCAGCGCATCGGCCGACCGACACACCGGCCCCCCCAGGCCCAGCCAGGCACGCACCAGGTCCGAACCGGATTGACCACCGGCGCACTGGCAGGCAGGGGCCCCGTCACTGGCGGGGAGTGACGGGGGGGAAATAGGCCCCCCATTAAGTGTAAGGCCTGAGGTGCGCCAGGCGAGGGGGCAGACCAAGATCCAACCTGACAGGTAGACAAAGACATACAGACACAGTCATACGTTCCCTCCCTCTTAAACACATACATTCTCACTGACTCACCAAGACACCCAAAAAAATGACGCTGTACCCTCATTCACACACCCCATGCACACTTTATGCTCCCAGGTCCAGGTACTGATGCCCCAGTAGAGCCACCAGCCCCCGGACCCGGGAGGTGGACCCCCTACCTTCTAGGATGGAGACAAGCAGACCGCCAAGGGCCCCACAGTGGCAAAGCAGCCCGACAGCCCAGGACCCCGACCAGACCGCCTGTCCTCCTCCGGACCCCAACCCCTGATGGCCCGTAGCGAACAGGGGTGGGAAAAGACCCCTAGCCTCCATCCTCCCGCTCGAGTATGGTGTTGATGCGTGTTGTTATAATGTGCATTTAAAACAGAGGGGTGGGATGTGGGGGAGGCAGCCACACATCCCCCAACCCCCACCCCGAGCCCTCAGTGTCTATATGTGGTTTAACAGTGGGCACCGGCACCAGAGGTGAAGCTGATTGTACCGCTCCCCCTCTGGATGCCGAAAAGTGTGCCCACCCCAAAGTCCCTACATATGTGTCGTGTGAAAATGTTATAAGTGGGAGTGTCTAAGTTGTATATTAAAATTGGGACCCAGGACACCACGGGACAGCGAGGAGGGAAGCCCCTCCTCGCACCCCAGTGATGTGCCCATGCCCCAAGACCCTATATGAGTGGTACAGTGATGGAGCGGATGGACAGAGGTGTCCAGGGATGGGGAGGGAAGGACTGGGAGACAAAATGTCTTCCCAGGGAGCCAGCTCCACACAGCAGCAGCCTCCCCGCCAGCAAAGGAGGCCCCCAGCGCCACCCGCACACCGGAGGCCCCCGTAGCCCGAACCACGTCGACGTACCTGCCCAGACCAGGAGCAAAACGATAAATTGGTTTTATAAGGGCATAGAAACTCTCAAAATATGTCTGTATATCTTAAATATAGTCAAATTAAATTATTCTCTCCAGGGCAATGAAAAAAATAAATATGCACATTAATGTTTTAGTTCTAAGTTAAAGTCATTAAAAGTATCAATCAATGCATGCTTTGCCTAATGTGTGATTGTGTTTATTTTTATGCCCCGAATGCAATTTTTCCTCTTTTCATTGCAGTGGAAGTCCCTTACAGCTGTCTGACTATTAACACAGTTCACTAAAGTTCTTTAAAAAGATCTGAAGTCCCTGATATAGGACCTAATGTGTTTTTGTCCATTTTCCAGTTGGATCTACAGTCATGCTGTGTGTTCCTGCCCAACGACAGCCTCCCTTCTCCGAGCACCATCATCTGTGGAGACATACCCGGTACCGTCCGTAGCTGGTACCACAACCAGGCTGCGATGCCCGGAACTCTAGTCGTCTGCCTGCCCCAGATAAGCGTCCTCAGTGCTGGGCACAAATATATGGAGCCCCTGCAGGAGCTCCCCTTCGTTGTCTCAAAGCCCATATTAGAGGAAGGTATGCTCTCAGCCTTAATCTAATCACATCTGAACCTGAATGGATGTTTCAAACACTGTGAGACAAAAACATTCCCAGGCACACAAGGAGACCCACTGATGACCCGGTGTCAAGAAGATTAATTTGAAAGTTTAAATGAGAAGCAATGACGGTGCAAGATACACATGTGTGTTTAAAAGGGAATCATAAACATGGAACTCCAATTAGTGGAGGAAAGTTAAGAATTATTTTTATCGATAATTAAATTGAATGAAAACTTAATAATAGTTATAGGCTCTGTAATGGGAATTCATCATCATTATGGCTTTTTCAGCACTGAGGAAACCTTTGACCCAGTACCACTCATTTACTGTGACAAAAGACAAACAAACTTAAGGAGAGTGCCTATGAGTAGATAGATCGTGCACATGTGGTGTGCACACCTGGGAGAGTTGACAGAAGCAACACTTAAACAGTTGAGCCGTGTTTTCTCTTTAACAGAGGAGTAAAAAGTCATCGTTTAATGACATCAGCTTTGGCCTTACAAATTTTTAAATGTCAGGATAGCATCTCGCACACTGTAGGGCTCCAATTTGCAGTCGATTTATTTTGACTCAGAGAGGTGTTACGTTTCGAGCAAACGCTCTTTGTCAGACATCATAATAGTGATGGACGCCATCTTAAATAGTCTGTGATATGGGTCACGTGATGGTATGTGCACCAGGAAACAAACATTACAAAGTAATCAACAGAGTTCTACTGGAATCTTCCTCAAGAAACTGTTATCGAGTGCAAAAAAAGAAACGTCCCTTTTTCTGGACTGTGTATTTCAACAATAATGTTGTAAAAATCCAAATAACTTTACAGATCTTCATTGTAAAGGGTTAAACCATGTTTTCCATGCATGTTCAATTAACCATAATCAATTAATTAGCATGCACCTGTGGAATGGTCATTAAGAGCTTAACGGCTTACAGAAAGTAGGCATTTAAGGTCATAGTTCTAAAAACGCAGGACACTAAAGAGATTTGTCTACCGACTGTGAACACACAATCCCTCCATCAGTGCTCACACTGTCCGCAATAGGCTGAGAGAGGCTGGACTGAGGGCTTGTAGGCCTGTTGTAAGGCAGGTCCTTACCAGACATCAGCAACAATGCCGTCTATGGGCACAAACCCACCTTCGCTGGACCAGACAGGAGTGGCAAAAAGTGCTCTTCACTGATGAGTCACGGTTTTGTCTCACCAGGGGGGATGGACGAATTTGTGTTTATCATCGAAGGAATGAGCGTTACACCGAGGCCTGTACCCTGGAGCGGGATCGATTTGGAGGTGGGGGGTCCGTCATTGTCTGGGGGGGTATATCACATCACCATCGGACTGAGCTTGTTGTCATTGCAGGCAATCTCAATGCCTAGCGGTACAGGGAAGACATCCTCCTCCTTCACGTGGTACCCTTTATGCATGCTCATCCGGACATGATCCTCCAGCAGGACAATGCCACCAGCCATATATATGTATATATATATATATATATATATATATATGTGTGGGCGTGTGTATTTGCTCATATATATGCATTTGTACGTGCATGTGCGGATATATACATGCGCTCATGTATTTAGAGACTTTTTGGGGTCATTGTTATATATTTTTGGGGAGGCTTTTTTAAGCACTCGATAACAGTTTCTTGAGGAAGATTCCAGTAGAACTCTGTTGATTACTTTGTAATGTTTGTTTCCTGGTGCACATACCATCACGTGACCCATATCACAGACTATTTAAGATGGCGTCCATCACTATTATGATATTTGACGAAGAGCGTTTGCTGGAAACGTAACACCTCTCTGAGTCGAAATAAATCGACTGCAAATTGGAGCCCTACAGTGTGCGAGATGTTTTTTTTGCCTTTTTCTACATGATTCTTACTTTCGACTCAGCACCTGCCCAATATTTTTGGGGAACGGCTGTGCGTGTGGATCTTCTTCTTTTGACGAAAATGTCAGGATAAGAAAATACAGCAAAATAACGACAATAGTTGCCTGCTTAGGTTTGCTGCAAAACGGGGAGCAAATAACAATGTACACCTAAAAACAGCAAAAGTCTGTTCTGGTAAATTGCAGGAAGTGGATGTTTATTAAAAGTAAAATAGGTGTTAGTAATGCCCCCCTTCTTTTTTGATACTGATAAATTGATGTTTAGTAGGTCCATATCTCTTTTTCCAGGTACATCTTTTATTTCTTCTAAATCTTCTATATTAAACAAGATTAACCTCAGGGACTTAAATATTTGGTAAAAATTGTATGTTTACAGAATCAGTCAAAGACTCTGTGCTGCTAATGTAATTGAAGGATGGAATATAGCGATTAGTGCCTCAATAAAAATTCTGAAAAAAGGTATTAATAGGTATTTTGAGTTCTTGATAATCAGCACTACTCATATACACCATTAATATTTTCTTTGGGTAATTCTGCAAAGTGCTTACAGCAATTCTTATTTCACTTTTCTCACTTTCCAAAAATGTTTATGAATGCATCCTTGCCTTGTTTTCTGTCCGACAGGTGATGCCTTCCCATGGACCATAAGCCTGAGTCAGTTCAGTGCATACACATTGTTGGGAAAGCAGCAGAGTCTTAGCCTGTTGGAGCCCATGGGATGCACCTCCACACTAGCTGTCACATCCAAGCTGCAGGGCATCTCTGACGAAAGGCCCTCCTTTGTAGTCTGTTTCCATGTTGATCTGCAGCCCATCTACGTCAAGAACTCCAACCCTCAGGTCAGCCACTTTCTTCTAACATTCACAAAGTAGTAGAAACACTGTCCGTGTTTCTAATCACTCTAATCCGTGTTCCATTCAGTAAATAAGCTGAATAGAACTTTACGTTCATGTCTTTGTAAACTTTGCTGCAATACACATGCAGAACCCCCTACTGTGCATAGTTTTCTTTTACAGACTGCCTCCAGTAAATAAAGTGTCTCATCTCTTTACAACATGTAATTTTAAGGGTTAACTGAAGCAGAAGCATGTGAGTGTTTCATTGTTTGTTTTGGTCATGCCATAAGGTCTTACAAAAGAAAAAGGTTCACTTGCAGGACATATTAGTATGTTGTGTTTTATAGAAACAAAATAACAAGAGTTCATTTAATCAGATTATAGATTAAGTTTAACTGTCTCTCTGTTGGATCCCCGGCTAATTTGTCCCTCTCCAGTCCCACTGATATCATTTTATTCTTTTTCAGTCGACTGGGCTCACTTGAGTAAGATTAAAATGGTAATACTTGTTTGATTGACCATTTATGTGCTTACGTTTTCTAACTTTTGACTGCAATCGTGAATCACAGTTATATGAAGTGATATTAGTACAGCCCGTACCCAACATTGTAATTCAGTATGATGAAAGTTCAGCTTTCCCCAGAGGGAACAAGAACTAGTTTTTTTGTTTTTAAGGGAAATGTTTTCTTTTCACCCTGGGTCTGACATTTTGCCATATGATTAATATCATCAGTTACATTACAAGTAATATGTGCTTCGAGCCACTACTGATAATCTCCTGGTATTCCTTTCTAAATCTCTGCAGAACCTTTTCTGTCTAGTTCTCATTCCCACCATTAAGAATCTAAATGGAGCTGTTGGATCAGTGCAATGTTGCTAAGCAGTACCTATTATCAACACTGCAGTTGCACTAGTTGCTCTACAGTCTACACTTTCGCTGTCTTTGGGTTAGTTAATTAATATTACACCCAATCTGAGACATTGATGCATTTAAAGTACATGAACATACCCAAAGCATTTGGCTTGTAATGGCTCCCTCCCCTGGGAAATGCATTCTTGCAACATTAAATCATTTTTTCTATTGCTTGAGATGAAATACTTCATTGCACAAATACAAGTATTTTTATAAAGGGGTCAAGCACTCAAGTGAACGTTCTTGTATTTTTAAAGTAGCCTTTTTCATTGGTGTTTACAGTTTAAAAACCAATGTGTTCATCCACCTGCTGTCTTACAAATGTTTTCATGAAAGCTGAATTTTGATGGTGTGTTCAGGGTGATGTAGTATTTTTATTTTCCTCCTTACATATTATGTTGCATATAGTTCAGATATGAATCTCATCTCACCAGTGCAACTTCTTTTATGTTGACCATGGCTTGTTGCAAACTACAAGCTTATGGGTTCCATTTGGTTTCTTCCATCCTCTTCAGAAACCAGCTGATTGTAATTTCAATAACGAATTTTTGAATTAAATAGAATTTGAACCCCTGTAGCCTGTCATCTGATTAATGCTGTTTTGTAATTTCCAATACAATTTATTGAAGTTTGTGGTTGTAACATAACGTGAAAAAGTAAAAAGGGGGGCAAATATCTTTGCAAGAGAAGACAGTTTAATGTTTTTATACTCTTAAGACAAAGATACAAGTTTAAATGAGATGAGAAATTAACAGAGCTGAAGGGAGACTAAAGCATGTAGACAAGCACTTATGTCTTCCAGCAAGAAGGTCCTGGGTTCGAATCTCGGCTTGGGGTCTTTCTGAGTGTAGTTTACATCTTCTCCCAGTGCATGCATGGGATTTTTCCAGGTACTCCTTCTTCTTCCCATGGTCCAAATCATTACTGTTAGGTTAATTGACACCTCCTAAAATTGGATGCATGAATGAAGCCTTCGTTGTTCACAGGTATTCATCAAAGATGTATTTATTTATTTCAAAATATCAAAGTGCAGGTGTCACAATGTGGATCAGAGCAGCATAAAATGAAGCTTTGACTGCATTAATGCTCTTTCTCATATGGTGATGTAATTCTGACACATCTAAATAAAAATGATGCGATTTACCTTTTCCTGGATCAGGGATTATCCTCAACTGCAAACCATAGGTGTTTCTCAATGCCAAGGAACCTCGCCTTGATACCTTGGTCCCGCCCCGGTTGCCTAGGAGATACGTCATCAGGGACCGCCAAGGCGTGTTCCAATGTTCATGTGCTACCGAGGCGTCTGTCCTTCGTTTGTCTGCCGTTTAGCTAACTGACCGAGGATACATGGGAGGTTCCTTGATGCCTTCCCTCGGTCAAAAATTTCCCCGAATACATCGCGGTATTTTTGAAGTTGCAGCTTCGGTTGCTAGCAGGTACAAACTCGCTTTCACATTAGATTTAACTAATATATACACAATTAAAAAAGTAAAACTCTCGTTATACATCTATATTGAAACTTATACGTATAAAATATAACGATAGGCGGGACGTAAACATAGCGCGTAAGCAAAAGGCGGGCCCTGGGCAGCCGCGGTCACGTGATGTAAGTCTGTTCCATTTAACAGTTTTCTTCAACCAAGGAAGGACAGTGTCCTCGTAAGCAAGGCGCCTCGCCTACCGAGGCATTGCCTTGGTAGGCGAGGCGCCTTGACATTGAGAAACACCCATATGTACCACTAAATGTATCCAATCTGACTTTATTTATTTATGTGAATGGCTCATGTAGCTGTCTGAAGGATGGACTTAGTGACTGTATGTGTAGCTTATTAAGTACAAATAAAACAAGTACTTATGCACACCACCATTTAAATGTCTTTAAACATGCATTGAGCATATTAAAATATTTCTGATTTGTGAGAGGTTTCTTTTAAAATATGCTTCAGTAGATAAACTAAACCATTAACCCCCAATTTCCACTGCATGCGCTCCGCTCCAGCACGCACTTCGCAGCAAAAACGCTTCCATTGTAGTCAATGAGAGCATTTCCACTGCCGCTGCAGGGCGCTGGCCGCCGTTTCGCCATCCGGCAAAAATAGGATCGATTCTATTTTTGCTGGACGCCGGATCAAGTCCGCAGTCAATCTACACAAATAACTAGCACCAACCGGATAGAGAACAACCACATTTCCGGGTGTTTTTCAAAATAAATCAATAAAGACGGACTAGACATTTTTTGTATGCATAGCTATATTAATATAAGCCCGCGTATATTTATACATATGTTGTCCAAAATATCTTGACAGAGAATAACTGTTCTTTTCTATTCGTTTTCCACGGAATGAAGAATTTTGTTCTGACTTCCGCATTTATTACTGGCTTTTATCGCAAGATCTCGCAATTCCCGCGAATGCTTCTTTGACCACCTCTGGGCTGCGGACCGGACCGGAGCGGATCTAGAGCGCATGCAGTGGAAATTGCGAACGGCTGCGGAGTGCATGGCGGAACTGGACCGGAGCGGAGCGCATGCAGTGGAAATCGGGGGTAACCCTTCTCCAGTTACATACATATTATTTTATGGATAAATATGGAAATCTCGGTTCACTCCCTTCATGGTACTCTAAGTGTCAAGGTACCCTGATATGTAGCTGAGAGGACTTTAGAGAACTCAGTTCTTCAGATATTTTCTTCTTAATTGATAAATTGTGGCATCTGTATTGTGAACCTATGTAAACCTTTTATTTTAAACAGTGACAAGAAAAGGCAGTCCGTGTAACTTATTAATCTGCTCAATGTGTGATGGCATGATGTGAATTCTCTGATCAGTTTGTTTGGATTTAATATTTACTAAAATGAGTAAAAATGAACTACTGAATAGGTTGTTATTTTAGAAATTGTCCAGTAAAAATGTGTTATGACCAAATTTCTCTGACCCCGTCAGTCAAAATGACTGACAACAACAAAAATTTGCGTGACCGCTGGGATGTTAGTACCCGCATTCAGACAGAATAACCCTATTTCCATTAAACCAAATGATGGAGATAAAGGATGGATATCTGAGTTATGGGAAAAATGTTAACTTGTCAATCTGTCGTTTGACAGTCTAAGGTCATGTTTTCATCAGATAAACCATTTTATGCTGTTGAGTTGATCAATCAAACAAACAGATTGCAAGTGTGAAGAAAAATTACAATAAAATATGCCTGATAGAGAAAATCTTATCTAAATGCTACTGATGAGAAAAAGGGTAAAGGGAATCTGAGATCACCTGTAGACCTCTTTGTAAAATTGCTTAGTGATTCTGGCTTAAAAAACTTGGGTCCCTCAGCAGCTTAGTTGTTCTTTATTCAATCTCAGTCTCAATGTGCACACCCTATCCCTTTTTCCACCATCCAACATTCTTCATTCTCTTGTTCCACATCTGCTGCTGAGAGCAGTAGGTCTTGTTGTGCTTGGTTGGAGTTCCTGGCCCCCCAAAAAAACAGTCTCAGAGAGGGGAACATAGTGCTTTACCTCCCCTGCCGGCAGTGCTATTTGGTCGGGTATGGCAGACAGCTGTTGGCCCAGACTCTGGACAGCAACTCGATCGACATTAGCAGCTCTTCCTGGACATGTTTGAAATGGCCCAGCTGTAATGTATTGAGCTGCATTTAATTTGATTTATGTTCATTTGTGGAAGCCTTTCCTTGCAGTTTGCGCTCTCACAGTAGTGCATGTGTGCTAGCCAGCAATAGAAAGTCAAAATGGGTTTAAAGAAATCCAGTTTTGTGTATGTGCTTGTCTGCTCACCTCAAGGGGGACTTATATTGGTGGGGATTACAATGAGGGGTCTCTGGTTGTAGAAGCGAAGCCTTTGAAAATCATATAAAATTAGCTCAGTTATGAAACTATTTTGTTTTTCTCTATTTCTCTCCTCTACTTCCCCTCCCTAAGAATACTGTGTGAAGGTACAAATATCTGAAAGCATCACATCGCATTCCCCCATTGTCCTCTCATATTTTCCACTTCTTTTTTTGGCTTTGTGTTTGTTAAAAGCCAAGACCTCCTTTAATGTGAACACGTGATAAATGGTTGAGAACACTTGACAGCAGCTTTTCAGTTTTTCCTAAAAGTGGAAGGTTTTTCAAGAGAACTTTATGACACAACTTAACTTTCCTTTGTGAATGTTTTCTTGAGGGGATTTGTTGTTATGGATAATGATTTTATCTTAACAGGGAAGCATGTGCATGAGGATGCTGGGGTTTTCTCTAAATGGCCTATAGAGTAAAACATGAACATTGGGCCAAAGCTGTGTAAAGTTGGAAATTAGGACATAATGAGGACTGATTTTTGCCCATTTCTAGTTAATATTTCCCTTCTTTCTTTCCTTCTCCCTCGACTTCAACTAAGTTTGTTGTCATGTAACTATAAAGCTGCCAAGCTAAATCTTGATAATGTCCCTTGAAGCCTGAACCAAGAGAACTCCCAAGTACAATATATATATATATATATATATATATATATATATATATATATATATATATATATATACACACACTACCGTTCAAAAGTTTGGGGTCACCCAAACAATTTTGTGTTTTCCATGACAAGTCACACTTATTCACCACCATACGTTGTGAAATGAATAGAAAATAGAGTCAAGACATTGACAAGGTTAGAAATAATGATTTGTATTTGAAATAAGATTTTTTTTACATCAAACTTTGCTTTCATCAAAGAATCCTCCATTTGCAGCAATTACAGCATTGCAGACCTTTGGCATTCTAGCTGTTAATTTGTTGAGGTAATCTGGAGAAATTGCACCCCACGCTTCTAGAAGCAGCTCCCACAATTTGGATTGGTTGGATGGGCACTTCTTGCGTACCATATGGTCAAGCTGCTCCCACAACAGCTCAATGGGGTTCAAATCTGGTGACTGCGCTGGCCACTCCATTACCGATAGAATACCAGCTGCCTGCTTCTTCTCTAAATAGTTCTTGCACAATTTGGAGGTGTGTTTTGGGTCATTGTCCTGTTGTAGGATGAAATTGGCTCCAATCAAGCGCTGTCCACTGGGTATGGCATGGCGTTGCAAAATGGAGTGATAGCCTTCCTTATTCAGAATCCCTTTTACCCTGTACAAATCTCCCACCTTACCAGCACCAAAGCAACCCCAGACCATCACATTACCTCCACCATGCTTAACAGATGGCGTCAGGCATTCTTCCAGCATCTTTTCAGTTGTTCTGCGTCTCACAAACGTTCTTCTTTGTGATCCAAACACCTCAAACTTGGATTCATCCATCCACAACACTTTTTTCCAGTCTTCCTCTGTCCAATGTCTGTGTTCTTTTGCCCATCTTAATCTTTTTCTTTTATTGGCCAGTCTCAGATATGGCTTTTTCTTTGCCACTCTGCCCTGAAGCCCAGAATCCCGCAGCCGCCTCTTCACTGTAGATGTTGACACTGGTGTTTGCGGGTACTATTTAATGAAGATGCCAGTTGGGGACCTGTGAGGCGTCTGTTTCTCAAACTAGAGACTCTAATGTACTTATCTTCTTGCTCAGTTGTGCAACGCGGCCTCCCACTTCTTTTTCTACTCTGGTTAGAGCCTGTTTGTGCTGTCCTCTGAAGGGAGTAGTACACACCGTTGTAGGAAATCTTCAATTTCTTAGCAATTTCTCGCATGGAATAGCCTTCATTTCTAAGAACAAGAATAGACTGTCGAGTTTCAGATGAAAGTTCTCTTTTTCTGGCCATTTTGAGCGTTTAATTGACCCCACAAATGTGATGCTCCAGAAACTCAATCTGCTCAAAGGAAGGTCAGTTTTGTAGCTTCTGTACCGAGCTAAACTGTTTTCAGATGTGTGAACATGATTGCACAAGGGTTTTCTAATCATCAATTAGCCTTCTGAGCCAATGAGCAAACACATTGTACCATTAGAACACTGGAGTGATAGTTGCTGGAAATGGGCCTCTATACACCTATGTAGATATTGCACCAAAAACCAGACATTTGCAGCTAGAATAGTCATTTACCACATTAGCAATGTATAGAGTGTATTTCTTTAAAGTTAAGACTAGTTTAAAGTTATCTTCATTGAAATGTACAGTGCTTTTCCTTCAAAAATAAGGACATTTCAATGTGACCCCAAACTTTTGAACGGTAGTGTATATATATATATACATACAAGTCTGGTTGTGAAGACTGGGCTTGCGTGTGGTTTGTCTTAAAAGATACTCTATTTGGTCTCAGATTTATCCAGAAATCCATTCTTGTCAATGCATAAGGGGCTTCCTACCTGAATCCATCACATATATAAGATAATACAAATTAAGTATTTAAAGGTATACAAAGTGTTTTTGTTTTTTTAAATTCTGCTAGTAATTCCTCCTATTGGCTCTGGTGTAGTGAGACGATTATAAGTTAAGATAAAAATATAGATATGTATTTGTACGTCTTAATCTTGTTCCTGCTTCTGTCCCTTTTAGGTGCAACTTTTATACGAGCTCTTTCTCAGCTGGAGCTGTACATGGGCACGTCTCCAGAAACACAGAATTCTCCGTCAGACTTCAAGCATCCCAGACCCCCCTGCCAGTGTTGCTCCATCCTCCCCGGTGCGCAGCAGTGCAGGCACGGCTCTCCCAGACACCAGCACCTGCAGTCCCTCTGCAGACTTTGGTTCCCCCACTGAGGTTAGCTTGTTTTTTTCATATAACTGCATATTTTTGGTTTGTCAGGTAAGTGTTCTTAGACATTGAACATTTCTTAGGACAGTTTTAAATTAAACAACAGTTAACTTACTTTTTTTTCCAGAAACAAACATGTTCGGGGTTGCCAATAGATCCAATGTATCAAACAACAGGTCTTAATTTGTTCTTGAAGCAAAAGGATTCATCATATACTCCTATGTGGGCTCTTGTATTTTATCTTACTCCTTCTTGTACTGTCTCCCAGGCACAACATCCCACCCCTTTTAAGCTATCTGTGTTTTAGTATTGTGCCTTTGATGGTGTGTTACAGTACTTAACCAAGAGGCCTAAAGACTACACCCTGCCAGAACCTTCTTTTTTTCAAGCAAAGGTGTTATGAGTCACACACTAACAATTATATTTAAGCCTTTGTTGTGTATATAATTCTTCTGCTGATTTATGACTGTAAGTGTAAGCAATGTTTTATTGTTGTGAGTGGTTGAGTCAGTACCAACACATGCGATCTGTCTTTAAAAAAATTGTTTTGTTTAGGAGTAATTTTCAAAGCTGGAAAAACTTCATCAGTGTTTGTGTTTTTTAGTGAGAGCAAACACTCTCAATAGGCTCTGAGTTCTGTTTGATTCTTCTAAGCTGGGGCTTGATTGAATAGAAACCTGCCTCCTAATAAGGAGAAATAGGCTGTTTTTATTTCTTGAAGTGAAGTGGTAGTGAAGTGATGTGAAAAATATTTACCACCCTACAAGTTTCTTCTATTTTTTCGTCATACAAAGAAGACCTGAATACAAAAAGCTGTTTTTCATTGAATTTGATTACTGTGGGGAAGGGGGAACAGTTCAAACCAAACTGACCATATTTGAAAAAGTAAATGCTCCCTAAACCTAATGATGCCACTCTTGGCACCAACAACTGCCCTCATCACTACCACGTTTGACCTCACTATGATCAGTTTATTGATATATTTATATTTTAAATTCTGTCATTTTTGTTATGGGTAATGGGATGTAATGGGATGCGCACTTGAAAAAGTTTCTTTTTTTGTCATCAGTCCACAGATCAACATGTTTGTTGGCAGTTATGAGATAGACCTTCATCTTTTTATGGTCAACAGTTCTTTTAGTTTTGGAAGTTTTGCACAGTCTCTTTCCTATTGTTGACTGAGGAACACTGAGCTTAACTGGGGCAACTCTTACTGTGGTTCACTGGAGTCCAAAAGCCTTAGAAATAGATTTCAAGACTGATTAGATGTCAATGACGTTTTACATTTTTGTTGAATTTTTTTAGCTTGGGGTATAATGTGTTGCTTTTTAGATTTGTCAGGGATGAACCTGTTGAGAAGCAAGCACAAAGTGTGGAAAAAGTCCAAAAGATGTGATACTTTTGGAAAGTACTCAACTAGATATGCTTTATTTTACTGGAAAAACATAATTGGCTTCCTGCATTTCTGTTTTATTCTTTGCTATTAACATCCTTCTATTCTTGCATCATTTGTGCTCCCACAGAAGTGGCAGCCCTTCAGAATTGCCTGGGAAGACCTACAGAGGGGAGCCAGTAATAACGGCAGAGTGGCCCCTGACAGTCCACTTGTTACTGTTTACATAAGTACAAACACTGGTAGAAGTGTTTAGACCTCTGGGAGTCTTTGTGATTGAGCAAAGCTGTAGAAGCTGTTTTGATAAGTCTCAGCAGTGGTGGCAGCAGTTCTTCCGTAGCACCCTCACACTCCTATCACCATTTTTTTTCTTATCTTCATTAAGAACTTGATCCCATCCCCACCTCCAATCCCCTACCCAACATCGAACACCACCACTAAATTAAAATTCTAAAAAGAATTAAAATGACTTGGCTAAAACACAGAAGCAATGTGTGGAAAATCTTTTTATACCTTTCTCCCACTCTTTAAAATATTGATTCATACTTGGCCTATCAAAAGATGAACCAACATTTGAATCTAAAATGTTTGCGTTCTTGGGTCCTGTGACTCTGAAACAGACCAAAATCATAAATGTTCCACCACTGTGCCTTCCAGTTGGCGTGCGATCTTTATCCAAGGTACAGTTTAACCAAGAGTCATTCATACCACTAGTATCTGTTTTTATTCAAAGTCTTTGTTTCCAAAAGGAAGCGAGACAGGTATCTCTCAAAAACTATAGAAATATCAAATTACAAAGCTATTCTGATCTGCTGATTTTATTTTATTTCAAAAAATGATTTATACCCTTCTCAATAATAATAGAAAAGCTTTATTGGCTTTACATTAATCAAGCCCTTCCTCCTGACCAGCTTTTCACGGGTTTCCACTTGGTAGTTTCACGATTTATGCTTGGTGATGAGCTCCGATTGTTTGAAGTTGGAAGGCCTCCTTGCCATCACCGTAATCTTTAGATCCCTCCACAGATTCGAGTCTCTGACTCTGGCACGGCCTTTCCAAAATCTTAACAATTTTTCCAGTGAGAACAAACATAATTGTTAAATAAAAACATTCCTTTAAATGTAAATCCGCCATGTATATGGAAAGTAATGTTATGCTTAACTGTAGATACTGTACATCAAAACCAAAGGTCTCGTCTTTAGGCTCTCCTGTCTAGCAGAAGGCATTGCAGAAGTCTTGTGTTTTGTATAAAGGCAGGTTTACAAACCTGTGGTTCCTTTTCAAGTGAATAGATGTTTTCCTGGAATATCCTCTAAGCAAACCCTACCAAACCAAACTTTGGCTCTAGGTATTCTTACATCTAACATGCTATCTGACACCTTTAGTGAATGTAATAGAGCTGTTGGGTTTTTCTTAAATTTTTTCAGAGAGTTGCATTGCCTGATCATAGTGTGACATTGTTGGACTGTGCACCCACCCGTGGGACGATTGGCAACTGTTCTAAATGGTTTCTGCGAGTGAATGATAATTCTCTCTGGATTATAACTCCCAGTTGTTTAGAAATGTCCCTTTAGTCTTTCACGCACTCAAGGAATGCAGCTACAACGTTGCTAAGATCATTGCTGTTTATATTTTATTTAAAAAATGTCATAAATTACAATAATGCCTAAATATTTATGCTTCTCATCTAATTTTAGGATCTTAAGAAGATTTTAATTTAGACTACTGCTCCACAATGACATTATAATTTGTTTTGTAACATGCTTTTTCCATTTATTTTCATTACTTTGTCTCTGTGTAAAGTTTTATCTAGTCTCTTTGCTGCTATTTTTAGGATTTTCTTTTGTCCTACATTTCCTTTTCACTTTTCCATCTTTCCCTACCCTCCCTCCTGTCCCTTCCTTTCTCGTCCCAGTCTTTCTTTCATAATCAGCGTATCCCTCCATCTCTCTTTGACACCTCCCGGCCTGCCGTTGTCTTCCAATGTTTGAGTCTCTCTGATGAGGAAAGACAAACTCTGCAGAGAAAATAAACCCAGATCCTCAGCCCGTTTATAGCATAGAGGCCCAGGAATTAAACTGTATACTTTACGGCTTGGCTTGTGGAGGTGTGGGAAAATAACTCCTTCTGAGAATGAGTGTGATTGTTTGGGGCCACAGTTGGGCAGCTTATGAACATCCCACATCTATCAGGTCCTTACCACCATCAGTCATTTTTACTTTGATCTGATTGTCTTTAGTACCGGCCTGCATTTTCTTTGTAATCTACTATATATGAATCTTACATTTTTAAACTGCCATTTAAATTTAACATTCCTTTCATTTCTAATACACCTTTTGTTGCTCTTTTGTCTTATTTTGTGCCACTAATACGTTAAAAACACCAAATGTCTGTCAAAAACCCATCATTTCCCTTTCCTCTGACCTGTTTGAATAAAAATTTGTTTTAAATTGCCAGCAGCTGTTCTGGATGGGAAACCAGAGCAGTTGGGTGTCCGATGCTCAAATGTAACCGCGCAGCAGTACACTGTGGTCTAAAACTTCCCACAGCGCCATTGCTGGCTCCTGTTTCCACACATGACAGTACAGAGCCTAATCCTTACGACTGGCCAAACTGTAAACCAAACAGTCCTAACCACACACACACATCTACACGCAAACACACCCAAATACTTTTTTTGTTTTGACTCCATTTCAGCAATAATTAGTCTCCAATTGGTGGCTGACACAGAAATATCTCAGTGAGACCAACTGACTCCATTACTACTGGTATTATGTTACTCATTACCTGTCACTACAATTGCGCACCGAAACAGGAACACGTATGCACACACACGTACAGTGACGGTGACTAATTAAATATTTGAAGAAAGAATTTAGTTTTTTTGTTTTTCCTATGCTTCTGTGAAGTTCTAAATTTATATGATATATTTTGACAAACACTATATATTTAATTCCCTTAATGTTGGATTCCAGCTAAATCTTGGCCTCTGTTTATCAGTCCATTTCTTTCACTGAAATGCTAGAACACAAAGCACATGCTTCTCATCCGTGTCTTGTGGTCCCCAGTCTATTTTTGAATCAGCCTAATCCTTAATTTCTTTATATTGTTGTCATCCGCTGTTTTTGTGTTCTACTTGCAGCCACCCTCAAGTGTGTGATTAAATTAAATTAGCAAATTAGCGTGGGGACCTCCTCCCTCCCCCAGCTGTGGAACGGGGACATAGTTTCCTCATCTGGATCCTCTTTAGGACACTGTAATCAGCCTTAGCAGCTGTGGGGTTTCTAATTGAGATGGTTGATAACCTCCTCACCAGCCACAGCCAGGCTCAATAACCATGACACGATCTGTCATTACCACATTGTGATGGGAGAAGCAGTGGAAAAAGTGAAACTGTGCAGAGCCTAAGCGGCAAACAGTCACACTGTTTGCTTACAGGCTTTTCACTTTACGAGTCAGTCACATAGAAATATGTTTGAAAAACAGATTTAGGAGAAAGAGAGCAAAGTAGATAAAATGTCCCCAGTATTGTCAGCATCTTGCCAAACCCTCAGCAATAAGTTGAGAGCTTACAGACGACTCTTTCACCGCATCCTGCTTGCTTTTCCACTTCATCCCCCAAAACACACACACCTCCACCCCCGCCTCCAGTTTTCACTTCCATTCTCTCCCAGGATGCAAGATGTGTGTGTCCTGCTCTACTTCAGCGAATGAAGGCCATGTGGGTGATGGTGGCTCAGCTTGGGGTTAACACCAATGACAGCGTTGCACCATGGTCCCCTCCCTCCCCCACATTGCTCTGTGCTGTATACTGTTCTGTTTACCAGACGTTGATGTCATCTTCACATAGAAAGGCTCGATTGTTGGTGGTTGCTTTGTTATGGCTACATGCACAGCGACAACACTTGCAAACATATGCATTCACCAAGCACATGGTTGGACTCACGCCCTCAAATAGATTTTCAGCTGCAACACAAACACTGGAATGTCTTTCTTTTCTTTTCCACTCATGCATAGGTCTGTCAATAAGTAATACCCATTGTTTTGCTTCACCTATTTTATCCATTCAAAGACTAAACTCTTATTTTAGAGATATTAAATCTCTTGAATGTTGATGTCTTCCATCAGTTTATATAACTAGGTTTGCGGTTGTTAACCACCTTACCTATCCCTTCCAACAATGTCCTGTTTTGACTCCACAGGGTGACTCAGTGCCCGCTGGAGATGATGGTCCATTCGCAGACACAGTGACTCTGGAGCAAAAAACCAGCAGCATTGAGGGAACAAGTGGGAAGGTCAGCCTTTGGATGCAGTGGATGTTACCCAAGGTCACAATTCAGCTGTTTGCTACTGACTCAACTGCAAGAAAGACAGGTATCTTAAGCTGATTCTTAGTTTTAGTAGTCACATTTTATCAAGCGGTTCTATAATAAAGCTTAAGACTCTTTATTAGATTTTTTTTTACAAAGATATAGGTTTTAAGCACGTTTTTTCACATTCCAGAAAAATTAACATAAGCAGGATCAATGGTGCAACCCTTAACAACTACAGGTGCCTTTCAGTAAATTAGAATATCATCGTAAAGTTTTTTTGATTTTACTAATTCAATTTAAAACATATTTTACACAGTATTACACATTATACAAAAATGATTTATTTCAAATGTTTATTTCTCTTAATTTTGATGGTTACAGCTTACAGCTAATGTGAAACCATTACCAAAGACCAATCTAACAAGGGCTTTTAATGCAGAAATGGTATTCAATAGCTTCAACACCCTCCACACATAGATATATCCAAAACATGCCAAACTACATATACCTGCTTTAATGGCCATATTATCTGTGCTTGGTTGGCCAGCAAACTGGCCTGACCTAAAACCCTAAAACATTAGCAGTAAGAAGTGAGAGATAAATAAGTTCATGATGCGAGATTAGGAGAAGGATTTCTATTTAAACAACCTGGACTTCCACAATGTCTCAGCAGCACCACAATAATCTTCATTACACTACAGTCGTGGCCAAAAGTTTTGAGAATTACATAATTATTGGAAATTGGAAAAGTTGCTGCTTAAGTTTTTATAATAGCAATTTGCAAATACTCCAGAATGTTATGAACAGTGATCAGATGAATTGCATAGTCCTTCTTTGCCATGAAAATTCCACTGCATTTCATTGCTGTCTATAAAGGACCTGCTTAGATCATTTCAGTAATCGTCTTGTTAACTCAGGTGAGAATGTTGACGAGCACAAGGCTGGAGATCATTATATCAGGCTGATTGGGTTAGAATGGCAGACTTGACATGTTAAAAGGAGGGGGATGCTTTAAATCATTGTTCTTCCATTGTTAACCATGGTTACCTGCAAAGAAACGCATGCAGCCATCATTGCATTGCATGAAAATGGCTTCACAGGCAAATATTGTGGCTACTAAAATTGCACCTAAATCATCAATTTATAGGATTATCAAGAACTTCAAGGAAAGAGGTTCAATTCTTGTTAAGAAGGCTTCAGGGCATCCAAGAAAGTCCAGCAAGCACCAGGATCGTCTCCTAAAGAGGATTCAGCTGCGGGGTCGGAGTGCCACCGGTGCAGAGCTTGCTGAGGAATGGCACCAGGCAGGTGTGAGCGCATCTGCATGGACAGTGAGGCGAAGACTTATGGAAGATGGCCTGGTGTCAAGAAGGGCAGCAAAGAAGCCACTTCTCTCAAAAAAACATCAGGGACAGATTGATCTTCTGCAGAAAGTATGGTGAATGGACTGCTGAGGACTGGGGCAAAGTCATATTCTCCGATGAAGCCTCTTTCCGATTGTTTGGGGCATCTGGAAAAAGGCTTGTCCGGAGAAGAAAAGGTGAGCGCTACCATCAGTCCTGTGTCATGCCAACAGTAAAGCATCCTGAGACCATTCATGCGTGGGGTTGCTTCTCATCCAAAGGAGTGGGCTCACTTACAATTTTGCCCAAAAACACAGCCATGAATAAAGAATGGTACCAAAACACCCTCCAACAGCAACTTCTTCCAACAATCCAACAACAGTTTGGTGAAGAATAATGCATTTTCCAGCATGATGGAGCACCGTGCCATAGGGCAAAAGTGATAACTAAGTGGCTCGGGGACCAAAACGTTGAAATTTTGGGTCCATGGCCTGGAAACTTCCCAGATCTTAATCCCATTCAGAACTTGTGGTCAGTCCTCAAGAGGCGGGTGGACAAACAAAAACCCACTAATTCTGACAAACTCCAAGAAGTGATTATGAAAGAATGGGTTGCTATCAGTCAGGATTTGGCCCAGAAGTTGATTGAGAGCATGCCCAGTCGAATTGCAGAGGTCCTGAAAAAGAAGGGCCAACACTGCAAATGCTGACTCTTTGCATAAATGTCATGTAATTGTCAATAAAAGCCTTTGAAACGTATAAAGTGCTTGTAATTATATTTCAGTACATCACAGAAACAACTGAAACAAAGATCTAAACGTAGTTTTGCAACTTTGTGAAAACTAATATTTGTGTCGGTCTCAAAACTTTTGGCCACAACTGTATAGACCCATTTCCACTATCAGAATTTCAGGGTAATTTTACCAGACTTTCACTGTATGCCCATGTCCATTTCACCGAACCGGCCTGATAGAGCCTTTTTCAGGACTATTTCAGGAACCAACCAAGGACCACTTTTCGGGTATGTACTTGGAAATGAGCCGGTAGAGTCGTCGGGCAGGACTTGTGGTTAACTCATGCTGATTGGTTATAACTCCGTGGTAAAATTATATCAGCAGATGTTAGCAAAACACCTGTATTTGTAAAATTGGAAGATGTTTCTGGCAAACCGGTTTATAAAAACATAGCAAACAAAAATGCAGCAACCATCCCTACTTCTTCCATTTACAATCTCTTGTTGTTCTCTGCTGCTCTGGGTGCCACTCACTGCCGAAATGGTTGTGATATTCTGATGTCTAAAAGAGTCAATTTTGTATGGATACACACGGCTAAGAAGACTGGACCAGCTGATTTACCCCGTCAGCTTTTCCCCTTCCAAGAAATTTCCCGGAACTCGTCAAGTTGAAATGCGAGCTTATTGCATTGATGCAATAGATCAGGGGTGCCTAAGTCCAGTCCTTGAGTGCAGACTTCTGCCATGGCAGCTCAGACCTACCGGATCACCCCCAAATTCGAATCACTTGCTCCTGGTCCCATTGCAGACATCTCCTGAAATTGTCATCAAAATCCGTCTGTAACTTTTGGAGTTATGTTTCTAACACACATATAAGCAGACAAACAAACAAGCCCTGGCAAAACATAACATCCTTGGCAGAGCTAACAAGCAATTTGTTCAGTTCAGATGTGTTGGAGAAGGGAGGCATCTAAAAGTTGCAGGATAGATGCTCTTGAGGACTGAACTTGGGCACAGGCACAATAGGTCAACTAAAAGGAGCATCAGCCTTTATTCAGTGCAAATGCTGTACAGTACAAAGACATATTTCTCAGCAGTTGGACATTTCTATATTAAAAGCCTTTTTATTGGTCTAATGTACTATTCTAATTTTCTGAGAAACTAAATTTTGGCTATTATTAGTTGTAATCCAGTCATTCTAATTAAGATAAATGTTAGAAATATATTTCTTATGTGTACAGTATGTATTCCTTTTACGTTTTGACTTGAACTACTGGAATATATCAGCTTTTTACTCAGATACACCTGTATGATTTGTTTCTTTTTTTATTGTTAAATCATTTTAGTTGTGGATATTGTACATATTTTTTTAACACACATCGTGTGTAATGACCTACTTAACTTAATCAAGCGATTCTTTGGACTTTTTAGCAATAAACGCTGCACTCAATACAGAAACAGTACTGGCAAGATGTTTGGATGAGAGGCAAGACAAATAAATTGGTGGGTGATGAATCCCAAGCAAATCACCTCGTGTCACCTTAAGATTTACGGGGGAATGAAAGACTAGATCTAACTTTAATTGCTAAATGTAATGTTTAACATCTGCCAAGTAGATCACCAAGTTTAGGAGTTTTTAACATGGAATGTATTAAAGGATGCCAACATGCCAGCAATGTCTTTAAAAAGTATTCATTTGGATGTTAACTCACAATCTACTACCCTATTTGGGGTATTAACTTCCTCTTAATTCTATGCTGGACAGAACTACTCTACGTTTCAAGATAGGAAAGCTAAATAACACAATATGATCATTTTTATTAATCTCATGTTTCAGACAAATGTACGAAAGACACCTTTTAGACATTCAAATATGCTCGTAGTGATATCTATACTCCTTGATACAGTATCATAAATGTAGAAGAACAGATGCTGCATGAGCATCTGGATCACACAGCAGTGTCTCCACTCACATATCACATATAGTGAGTGTGATTTTTGAATAAAAGGAAGTCATATAATTAAGGGTTTGACAAACCAAATTAGTTGAAGTAAATACAGTTTAACTATTCTAAGCACAACTGAATAATATTATTTTCAAAGGTTATTTTAGATCATTTTATAAGTACACATTGATTTACTAGTTGTTCTGTCTGTCCTTAATTTCCTTCTTATTTTCATTTTCCTTTATACATGAACCATTCATCATTATTAGGTGAACATAAATGTTTTTATTTGGATTCCTTGGAGTACTGCTTATACTGGGCAACAAAGTCAGTGAACCATCAAATATTCTATGTCTATGTATATTGAAATGCATTACATGTTGACTTATAGTATGTAAAGGCTTAGAGACACAGACTGCTGAAACATTTAGTGAGAAGTTATAAGATCATAAAACTCTGCATGGTTTTTAGGAAAACTCATTTTTCAGTGATCTTGCTGTGTCAAGCCCATATGAAATTCTTAGAGAAACAAAGTCGCTACATTCAGTATCCACACTGATTTTAAAAAGCTTTGTTTTTCATTATTAATAAGCTGGTGGGGATGTTTTGTCACCACAAACCAACAATATGACATATTTAGTTTCACATGCATGAAGCCTATTTCCCCCAGCTGGTCCGTTACTGTGGAACTTTCTCAGTGGAAACAATTAGACTCGAGTGTTAAGCATAGAGAGTCAGCACAAAGTAAATCGCTCCTATGATGGTTACTCATGTTGTCTGCAGTGGGTGGACAGTTGTGCTTTGAGCTTAATATAGGCATGAACAAAACTTAAGTAACAGCATTTCTTTAAACATTGCCCTAATCCAAGCGCCTCATTTTTCCCCATGAAGTCTTCATATTTTCATCTAAAAAATCAACTTAAGATTCCAATATAGGATTGAGATATGACTGCATTTAAGTCTAATCAGCCAAGCACTGGTGCATCCATCTAAATGGAAAGAACAACATGTTCTAAAGCCAATGAATCAAGCTGAATCAATGAGCCAAGACCAAAGTTTATTCCTGGTATAAGTTTTATTTGCAGACAGTTGAACAAATTAGCTGTTTGCTAATTAGAGCAATGGCCATTCAGCAAGCTTAGCAAGAAGACAGCGATCCATTGCTGGCAAGATGGTGGAATCGATAGTAATATAATAGGACATATAATGCAGAATTCATGCATTTTCATTTTTATATCCTTCACTCATCTTGATGAGATCAAGACCCTGATTTTGTTCAATTTTCCTCCAGAAATCTGTGTCATCAGTGAATTAGAAGACCTGAGTGCATCTGTGGATATCCAGGATGTCTACACTAAGATCAAATGTAAAGTCGGCAGCTTCAACATTGATCACTACCGATGCAGGTACGAATCCATTTACAGCTAGTAAACACATGCACATGAATACATATTATTTCTAAAAAACCTTTTCTCATACTTTGTTTTATTCATTTTTTATTCATTTTTTTTATCTCAAATCAGAAAACTTTCTGATTAGCACATTTCAAAGCAGATATTTTGACTTAAAATTGCAAAGGCTGTATTCCATTTAGATGAAGTTCAAGTTTTGGTCACACTTGACCTAACAACAAACATGCACAAATACAGAAGTGGAACACAGCTCTCATTAACACACCTGTATTCCCCACTCATCTGAGTCAAAATGTCTGCTGTGAAGTTGGCTGAATATAAGCATTTTTTTTTTGTCCACCTCGTAACGTTGGTTCTTTGATAACAGTGTGAGGTGTTTCATTATGGGAATCGCCTCGGCGGGACCCACTACAGAAGCTCCAATGACATCACGTCTGTCTCTGATAGACAGGTTAAGCTGTGCCTGTGGCTCCGCCCCCACACATCCTCATGGCCAACCGCCCCCTCCTTTCTCATTCTAAGCAGGTTTCTTTCCGTGCCTTTGCAAGAAGGAAAGTGTTTGTGCAACACCTCACTCTGTTATCACAAAACCAGGGATTACGTAAGTAATCCAACTTTCTTTTTCTAACATCGCTCAGTGTTTCACTATGGGAGATACGGCACACCCCCTTATTGCATATCATACCCGAAGAGCAAAAAGGCAGCCCCTGTAAGTGTTAGGCCAATTCTGCAGCCCCTACTGCCAGCACAGAATGAGCCAGTGGTAACTGAGCTACATCTAACCTGTAAAACCTCACAAAAATGTGAGGTGTAGCTCAGCTTGCAGCTGTGCAAATGTCCTGAACTGACTGGCAGTTTACTATGAGCCCCCTTAATAAAGCGACAAACTAGAGAACGATGAAATACACATTTCCCCAAACCCCACATGGCAAGCTGAAATAGCAGCCAAATTCATGGTCAAAAAAGCTCTCCCTTTTCAACAGGTCCTGAAGAAAACAGAGTATGTACACTACAAAACATTGAAAAGGAAGAGCCTGTCTTCCTTCACATTACTCTTTAAAAACTTGCCATTTACCCATGTAAAGAGAGCAAGTAGAAGAGGAAGAAGTAGGAAGACTGCCCAGAGTTCCAGAATATCAATGTGAAAGCGTGCCATCTCCTGTGAGCATGTGCAGTTTAGTTCTACCCATCATGGTGGCACCCAAGCCTGTCAGGAAGGCATCCGTTGTCATGGTAACCCTAAAAATTACATCACCCAGCAGGGTGACTACTGAGAAAAGTGAGGGTCCCTGCCCGAGATGGAGGCCCCACACGACGCGGGGCAAGGGTTGGATCCAGCCTCCTTGGAGTTAGTTTTCGGTCCGTTGGCAGGAATAGCAGTAGCCAACATTATGTTAGCTTGTCAACTGCGCTGAAAACGGGGATAAATCCGGGGTCCAGCATCTGTGAAGTTCAGCTCGTCATAACACGTTAGCTGAGTGCCAACAACTCCGCTAGCAGGTTAATGCCACACAAAGAAATTAAACTCGCCCTGACATTTTAGCTTCGCCTCGCAAATTGTAGCGGAGAGCTACCAACAGTTCGCCTTTAGGCGGACACTGTCTGAAATTCAGAAGAAGAATACTTCTGTGAAGTGGTAACCCAGCACAATCCAGAATTGAGCCCAGATACTTGTGTTTGGCTACGTACATATCGAAAGGATGCCTGAGAAGGGTTAAAAAGATGTCCAATAAAAGATGTCCAAGCTAGCCTGGATGCGCTGTGGGAGCTTGTAGTTCCTCATGGGAAGAAAGCGAGAATGAGTAAGGATGGTCGGTTGGCCGTGAGGATATGTGGCCACAGGCACGGCTCAACCTGTCTGTCAGAGACCAACGTGATGTCATTGGAGCTTCCATAGTAAGTCATGCCTAGGCGACTCCCATAGTGAAACACCGAGTGAAGTTAGAAAAAGAAATATCCTGCCCTTAAACATAAGATCTCAGAATCCCATAATTTTCCCTGTCCACCTCTGAAAAGATAATGTAGCAATCACAGTAATCAAACAGCAGAGTACTGCAGGATATTTGGCTGGATTTTTTCTTGGTCCGCATGTTTGTGTTTCCAGGTTTCTCTTGCTGTAGTCGAGCCAGTCAGTAAGACTGAGTTGGACCATCAGAGGCCGTGGCTCTATCGAACCCCATCATAAACAATGGATTACCTCACAACTAACATGATAATAGTTATTGATTCTGATTTGCCAGGTTTTAAAATCACTTTAGTTGGATTCTAGGAACATCAGCAAAGGTCAAAGAGTGATTGAAGCTATTTGCTTGGCTTTGAACATCACTGACTGGCATTCTACAGACCTCCCTGTGTTGGTTGCAGCTTGACTTGTAATTCTGTAGGACCACATATGTTTCACACAGAGTTCTCAACCTTAGCCAGAACAATGTCAGTGGTTAGACGTGTATAGTGTGTGTAGATACTGTGGATCATTATAGGATTCTGCTCTGTTCTCCACAGGTGTGTGTTCAATTGCTTTTGTGACAGTGCCAGGCCTAATCTTTTTACTAGACCTCTATTCCTCCATAAGTAGATAATTAGTCAATTTTCTTATTTCTTAGTTATTTCAGTGAATGTGCATTTAACAATGTGGTCTCAACACATTTTACCAACAATGGATCTGGCAAGCAGAACCAATTCATTATCCATGCCAGGTTACAGTCATGGATGTTCAGGCCACAGTGGAGAATCTCTGGGCTCCTGGCCCACTCTAATCTCTATCATTCACTTACACTATAGTGCTCACAGTGAGTGGAGTCCATATTAATCATTCTGAATAGATAATTGCTCAGTATTTCATTACCCAGCCCAGGTTATTTGTGTACAAAGGGTCAGATTAGATCAAGTTTGACAGATAAAATGTGTTTTCTGGCCTTTGCTCTGTCACTGCTGGAAAATGAATAGACCATTACATAGGGCAAGCAAATGTGGGAGGCAAATCCATAATTGAATCAGTGATTGTATCAGAATAGGTTGAGGAGAGAAAGGGTGGAGTATAGGGAGGAAAAATGACAGAAGGTCACAAGGAATGCAACATAGATGGATGCGGAAACCTTAGATGGTGTGTTGGACACTTGGATAGTATTCAAAGGAAGACATGAAAGTGGAAAGGTAATGAGGTGATTCAGTGCTAAATATTTTAGGGATGTTTCCTGTCTAATGGAAAGTTCAAAAGATGACACTGTTCTCCTTTTTTTAACAGTGTTTTTCAACTCTTTGATGTTCATTAAACTATTTAGTTACTCAGAAATGCCCCCAAAGAAGAGAAGTGACACTTCACCCTTTTTCACTCCAAGCAGCTCGCACAAGTTGAAACTGATGTTTTCCAGCTGTGCTCCCAAAAGTTGCGACTGAAGAATGGCTGGTAGGAGGGACACAGAGAAACTCCAAATCACAACTGTGTGCATTGGTCTCTTTGAGTGGAGAGATTACAAAGATATGTTTAAATAGGCAAGAATCCAGCATACTCTCACACTGTGACATTAAAGAACACTGTAATAAATAAATGCAGTTTTACACACAGAATGGCTAACCATGAAATAGGATGTAGGCAATAAGGCTCTCCATCTAAAGCCTAATCCGGGTGGAGTATATCCAATCTCTGGCGAATGAGTGTCCACTTGTATTGTGCACAATGTCAACACTGTAAGAAAGTATATATTCATGCACCATGACAGACTATTGATGCGGAAATTGGTTTCTGAGCTAAGATTTCCATTGGACTTACTTAAGTCATATCTTCTTTAGAATCTAAATGATCTGAATTGGTCAATCTGAAACTGGGTTATTTTACAGTAAACTGATTATTTAAAACAACACTTTAAGACTAACGAAAACTCTAAATTTAAAAGCCTTATTAATGATGTTTTGCATCAGGACGTTAGATTGTGTGAAAACCACTAACAGTACAAACCTGGACTGAATTGGAGGGGCTCAACCCAAGGCGCTCCTATCCTATAACTGTCACAGGTGAGAGGAGATGCTCTGTACTTCATTTCTTTCCAACAGAAGTTAAAGAAACAATATCTTGTTTTGTTTCTGCAGCTTTTGCCTTGTTTTGTTCTTTCTAGTTATTTGCCTTATTCAACAATCGAGCCTGAATTAAATTTAGTTCAATTCAGAATTCTTAATTTGGCACCAATTCCCAACAAAAGTCATCTTAAAGCATTTTACACATTCAGGCCCATTTTATATCAAGTCAGTTAAAACCAAAGTCATTACAATACACTCCATCCATATAGTCAGCTTCAGATCCGAATACACACAGTCCAGTTCAGATTACTTTAAGTCTACCATTGCAGGATGATTCCAGGTCTTGTGTCTTATTGTGTTTGTGGTTCATGAAATAAAATACAATGTTGTAACTGTTCTTTTCTTTAACATGACTTTTACCTTCCCCAGGAGCAGCCACACTCTTTGTGACTAAATCATTTTAAGATTGGTCTTGCATATTTCTCTAGGCCAGGGCAAGGCTTTCAGTCTGGGCAATATGAAGGAATCATTCTACATTCCAAGGAGACAGCTGTGGTGAGGCTCCTGTGTGTCCCCAGGGCAGCCATAGAAGGCTCAGTTCTTTAAATACCATCTCTTGCTGCACTGCTGCTCTAATTTAAGACTCTTCATCTTTTCTGTTGCTGGACAGACAGGAAGACAAAGGCAAAGAAAAAATACTGAATATTGTTTTTGGCTGTATTAAAAAGTGCAGGCAAGCGTAATTTAATGAACACCTTAAATTAATTCAAAATGGATGAAAAGATTAGCTGGTTGAATGATTTGGTATGATTTACTGCATAACTCTCACCTGTCTCTCCAGTAACTGATGACTGAAATCAAGCCAAGATAATCTGGTCAAAGCCAATCTTCTCTGTGTGTTAAAGACTTTTAGAACATGGACTTCAATTATTTTCTGATGAAACTTTATTCTTGTGATGGTCTTATATAATCACCCAGAAAAGAACGTTAAAATGAGCCTTAAAATAATTGCAGCATAACCTTTTATCTTGATTATTCAATTTTCATTTGAAATTTGACTCATGTTTATAATAAACAGTTGCTTCAGTCTCTGTTGAGGTATACTATAAGACCATTCCTCAATATTTCAACTGAATCAACCTCAAGAACTTTCTATGGGTTTAATCAATTGAGTCCTTACCTGATTTTACTGGAACTTTTTGACAATGAAGTATGTGTCTGGCTTTTCTTTTCATGTTGTATTTTCTCCTTTTCTACTTGATCTGAAAACACGTCTTTCCTCCATGTCCCTCTTTTTCTGCATCTACTTTCTTTGTCATGTTCTTCCCTCTTCTCACCTCCAGTATGGAGGAGGGGGTACGGACCGCGGGCAGCTGTGGAGGTGTGGTCCTGTCTTGCACTGACAAGCTGAACAGACGCACTGTGTTGGTTCGACCCGTCAGCAAGCAAGGCTCTTTCAGCCACTTCTCTGGCTTTTCTCCTCCTGTAAGAATCCAGCTTCCTTTTCTTGTTCTTTTTTTTGTGGACTCTGTTTAACATCCATTAACAGGAAGAGTTTTTTCTTAGATATATAAAAGAATTTAAACCTCACTTCACTTCAAATATCAATTCAGAACCTAGAGATTAATAAAGATTTTTATGTCCCTGATACTGATCTGAGTCATATCAGAACAGGCATCGACTAGCCAGCCTGAGGATGATACTTTATTAAAGTTTTTAAAATTATTGCCATGTGTTACGCTTAAAAGTGTAGTAAAATGATCTTCAACAAATTTCATCCGTATTGCAAAGCAGTGTCAGTTATTACTTTAGTCTAAATTTACCAAGGGGGCCAGGGGTAGTGCCAGTGCTTTTTCATGGGGGGCACAAAAAAAAAGAATGAAAGAAAAACAACAAGGCAATATTTAATCGTTTGATATCCTAAGTGAACCACAGAGCCAAAGCGCCACTTGCAGGTTGCAGACCGCTAAACTGGCAGATGAAAACTGTGAGACTATCTCAAGTGGCTGAAGCTAAAAGCGAAGCAATTTAATTTTTAGTTTGTCAAAGTAAAACTGTGAAGGTAAAAAATGAAATTAGTCCGAGGGACCAATTGGTTAAAGTTTCTGTGCCAGCACATATCATAAAAAATTGATTATCTCTTAAGTACACAGGCCAGAACCATTTCTACAAGGTTGCTGGCCCCTGTCTAGAACTGCCCATGTTACAAGGTATTTACCACTGTCAATACAGGAACTGTAGCATCTCCTATTTCTCCCGTTCTTAAAATCTTATAAATATTTTTGACCCAACTAGAACTTTTCTCAATATCCTGCTCCAGCCGGGTTGATTGCTAAGAAAAGCTGTTGTCTTGTTCTGACTCTGCATCACTTAAAACAGTTACAGTCTATCTAATAAACTCACAACTTGCTCCCAATTTTTTCATTCCACAAAGTTTATGTTCACATGATTACTCTCTCAAACCAGAGTTTAGATGTAATTATCTCATTTATTGCAGGGCAAGTTCATTGTGTGGACAAAATATCAAAAAGTTGTTCTCCTTCCTCAAGAACGTCATTTTGAATGTGCTAACCAGTGTTATACCTCGCTGTCGGTGTGGCTCACTTTGTCTCTAACAATAAACCAACAGTGGGTACTGGGTGTTGAGTTTCTTCATTAACTTTAATACCTGGGACCAGATTGAACATCTCTAACTTTAAAGGGATATTCCACCCCTAAGTACTGTCAAATTTTGTCTGTTGCCACATTCTCCAGAGTTAGATAAGTGAGAAAAAAGCCCAGTCATTTTCCTAAAATGACTCAATAATTTTCATAATCTTTTTTTTTTTTTTTTTTTTTTTTACGTGTCCTGTTTGGCAGTGTGGAGCTCAGAATTGGTGTCTGAGTACCAAGTAGAAGCCCAACAGATTTACTTTCACAAGCGGAGCAGTACAGCTTTTGCTATAGTACTCCACTTGATTTATGTGTGAAAAATCTTTATTATGAATTGTTGGGGTTTTCATAATCTGGCAGCAGTCCGTTTGTTTTAGCTTAGCATAAACAATGTAAGTGAATGGGAGCAACTAGCATTTTGTGTGCAAAAGTGATTAAAATGACTCAATAATTATCCTAATTATTCCTGGTGAACTAAATAATCATATGGACTGCAAATGAAAAGTAAGATGTAACACGAAGGAATTGCAGGAGCCGATTTAGACTTGGGACTAGATTACAACAAAGCACCGCTGTAAGCCGCCGCTGCAAGGAGAAAAGACATGACACAGTGGTCACAAAAGCCATCTGCTGCAAGGAGTTTTTATTGCCGTAGTTTGAGTAGTTGCAAATCTAATCCAAGAAAATGGTTGTCACTTGTGTAGCTACCGGGTAGTACCCTTGCATGTGTGTTTGTTTACGGAAGAAGAGGGCCTATAAACAAAATGCTTATTTCTCACTTATCTAACTCTGGCAAAGATGGCAACAGACAACATTTTACTTAGGGGTTTAATGACAATATTTGTTCCTTTTTGTGCTTCAAATGTCATAATACGTATTACTAAGAAGTACTGGAACAAGAACAAGCAAACAAATTCTTAAAAGATTATAAGTCCAATGTTACTGGATGTTTTTACAAACCTTGATGTCTTAAATCAATCCACTAGACTTTTAATCTGGGAATATTTCCAGAGTTTTAAAACTTTCTTGATATCTAATGTATTTTACTTAATATTTGCTTTACAATATGTCAAAAAAAGAAAATTAGGAAACAAAAAAACTTTTTAGAAAAAAGGTTTATGTAATTAGATTTTTTTGATGTGGACTGATTTCCTGCTTCTTGCTAAATAATTTTTCTAAAGATTAAATTTGTTCTCTCAGCCTTCCTCATCATTAGCTTCAGCTTGGCTTTCATTTTAGTTTTTCACAAAACAGGCTGTGTTGTTTGGATGAGGTCAAGTCTGTTTTCTAAAGAACAAAAGCTTCCAAAGTCAAACATTTAACAGAGGATTTTGAAATCCTTTGTCATTACTTATCCTAAATCATTCTAGAACTGACTATCTAGAAGTCTCAATTATAAATTTAAAAAAGAAATTTAATCCTCATCCAATAACTCAAGCCAAATGTATACTGAACAGTTTTTAGACTTGCCGTGCTCTGTGATCCTGTCCATTGTTAGACTGATTTGTCCTGTCTCACATCAGATGGCAGCTAAAATCCTGGAAGGTTCTCATCAGCAGCATGGTTTCCTGTCAATCACCTACACTCAAGCTGTTACCAAAAATGTCCGGCACAAGCTCACCACCCGACCAGAGCGCCCGTCACGCAGCAGCATGACCACTGCAAGCCAGAGGATCGCCAATGACCCGCTGGCAGACAGCTCACCTCAGTATCTGAGAGAGATCCTGCTGACTGCCCAACCCTTTGATGTGGTGTTATTTTGTCCCTTACTGGCTGCTGTAGCTGGGGTATTTCAGGTGAAAAAAATTTGTGTGTGTTTTGGAGAGACATTTTCTTAATGGAAGAGAAATTTTATAATATTTGTAATCTTGTATAAATAAAAAGAAATCATTGCTGAAAGAAATTATTCTATATATGAGGCACAATAAATATAATTCTAAATAAGGGTTTTGGAAATGTAAGATTTTTTCCAATACTAGTGGTATTATATGTAAACTATGTTACATAGTGGTTGTTACATTACATTGTTGTGACGATTTACTTATTGTTTTTGTTAAAACTAACACTTAAAATTAAAAACCCAACAGAATGATGACCTTCTGTTTGCTATTTCTACTTGTGCCTTGGTGTGTCTTCAGACTACAGTACCGAGGCGCTACAGAGAGCGTGGGAAGTCTGCAGGTCAGCCGATGCGGAGCCACACATTGACTTCAAGGTGTTTGCCTCTCATTTACATCAACACCAGTGTGATCAGAGTCTTCTGCCATGGAATGCTAGACAGACGGGCAGCTTCAGGTCAGACATTTATTTCTTCATTCGCACATGGAAACAGTGATATAGTACTAATATAACTGAAATACAAGAAAATTGGCTTTTTTATCTTTGTTTTATATTTTCTGACCATGTCAAACAGTATTAGATCTGTTAAAGCTAACAGAGACTATACAATAATAGGTATTCTTTCACCTGGAAGATTTTTAACAGTTTATACCTTCTTTTTGACAAATAAATTTTGTTATTTCTTTTCTTTCACTGTGTCACACTGTGTTTTAAATCTCAAAATCAGCAGTGCTCATGTGAAAAGTTAAATAGATGTTCAGTTCACACACTTCCACAACTTTAAATCAAGCACACCAGGAACTAGGGAGCAGCAATATGGACTTAACATGTCACAAGATTTCGTGACGTTTTTTGTGTCAGCAATTAAACTGATGAAATAGAGTATTTAATAAATAATCAGATTTATTTTGTTTGTTTTGATCATTGCGTTATTTTTGAGCAGTATGATCACTGCCTTCGATCTGAGCCTCACAAACATAAATGCAGGTCTAAAAATGAAGCACACCCGTAAGTACATCAGTTCTATTAGGTACACCGCAGAATAGCTACATGTCATCATATTTTCAAATATTTTTACAATAATATTTACAATGTTTACAATAATGTAAGAAAGACCTAAATTAGAATAGAAGAACATAAATATTATTTTATTGTCCCTCAGTGGGGAGATTTAGGCGTAACAGTTGGAAAGTGGATTCACACAATAAGAATAAAGGGCTGTACAGTTAACAAAAACAATTTAAAAGTGGAATTTACAAAGAGTTGAATTTACAACATATAAACTACTTTGTAGCAAGTGCCTATTGCATCCCAAAAATTAGTAACCCCAACTTGTTTTTGAATCAGTTTTGGCTTTTAAGAATCATAATTTAGATCATCTCACAATAAATCACAGTGGATGTACTGGTCTTCTGATTGCGAATGACACTTTTAAGCCGCTTACAGTGAGAGAGACTAAAAGTAACTTAAGGAGGAAGTTCTTTGTCCTGCTGGCCACATAAACACAGTCTAAGAAGATTTTTACTCTCTTTCAAATTGAGAGGTTTTACATTTGAGGACATACAATTCAATTCAATTCAAAAATACTTTATTGATCCCAGAGGGAAATTAAGTGTTGGTATAGCTCATATAATTAATTCTTTACGGAGTTGTTGTAGATGATGATGGCTGTGGGCAGGAAGGATTTCCTGTAGCGGTCTGTATTGCAGCGAAACTGAAGAAGCCTCCGACTGAAGACGCTCTGTTGTTGTATGACTGTCTCATGAAGAGGATGCTCAGGGTTGTCCATAATTTTTTTGATTTTATGAAGAATCCTTCTTTGCATTATCATCTCCAGATGTTCCACAGTTGTCCCAAGAACAGAACCAGCCTTCTTTATCAGGTTGTTTAGCCTATTTAAGTCCCTGGCTCTGATGCTGCTACCGCAACAGGTGACGACTGAAGAGATTACACTCTCCACAACAGACTTGTAGAAGATCTGCAGCATCTTGCTGCAAACCTCGAAGGACCTAAGCTCCCTCAAGAAGTACAGTCTGCTCTGTCCCTTCTTGTAGACGGCTTCACTGTTGCGCCTCCAGTCCAGTCTGTTGTCAAGGTGAACTCCGAGGTATTTATATTCCTCAACCACCTCCACTTCTTCTCCCATGATGGAAACAGTGTTTGACTTATCCCTGTTTCTTCTGAAATCTACAATCATCTCCTTTGTTTTGTTCACATTCAAGGTGAGACGATTGTTTCCACACCATGTCACAAAGCGGTCCACCAGCTCTCTGTATTCAGCTTCTTGTCCATCTCTGATACACCCGACAATTGCAGAGTCATCTGAGTATTTCTGCAGATGACAGGTCTCTGATTTGTACTGGAAGTCTGAGGTATACAGAGTGAAAAGGAATGGTGAGAGTACTGTCCCTTGTGGTGCTCCTGTGCTGCTGACCACCTGGTTTGACACACAATTCTTCAGTCTCACAAATTGTGGTCTGTTGGTCAGGTAGTCATTGATCCAGGCGATTGTTGAGGGCTCCACCTGTCTTCAGGAGTTTCTGACAAAGCAAATCAGGCTGAATTGTGTTAAATGCACTAGAGAAATCAAAAAACATGATCCTCACAGTGCTGCCTGCTTTGTCCAGATGACAGTGGGTTGGTTGAAGTAGGTGGATGATGGCATCTTAAACTCCAACTCCACAGCGATAAGCAAACTGCAGTGGGTCCTAATACGTTCTTGTTTGCTTACTCAGGGGTGCCAACAGGAGTCTCTCCAGGACCTTCATGATGTGGGATGTCAGGGCAACGGGTCTGTAGTCATTGATGACTGATGGGTGAGTTCTTTTGGGTACTGGAACAAGGCAGGATGTCTTCCACAACACTGGAACCTTCTCCTGGGTTAGGCTAAGGTTGAAGATGTGCTGCAGAATCCCACAGAGCTGCTCTGCACAGGCCTTCAGGACTCTGGGGCTGACACCATCTGGACCTGCAGCCTTGTTCCGGTTCAGTTTCTCCAGCTGCCTCTTCACCTGACTTTTGGAGACAGACAAGTGGGAGGGGGAGGCAAAGGGGGTAGCAGCATTTCCTGACTTGGTTGAAGTCAAACTTGTGGAATTAGAAGAGTCCATGGCTGAGGTGAAGGATAAAACATCCGAGGTGTAACAGGAAAGCTGTTGATCAGAGGAGAGTGGGATGTCTGTTTGGCTGGGAACAGCAGAGGGGGATGCTGAGCTAGTTCCTGAACTGAACCTGTTGAAGTATATGTTCAGTTCATTGGCTCTGTCCAGACTTCCATCTATCCAATCCTTCCTGTCCTTAAAACCTGTGATCTTTCTCATTCCTGACCAGACATCTCTGATATTGTTCCACTGTAGTTTGTTCTCCGGCTTCTTCCTGTATGCCTCCTTGCTGTCTCTGTTTTGACCTTAAGTTGCTTCTGTATACTCCTCAATAATTCCCTGTCTCCCTCCCTGAAGGCTCTTTTTTTCTTGTTTAGCAGTTCCTTCAGGTCACTGGTGATCCAGGGTTTGTTATTAGGGAAGCATCTCACTGTTCTGGTGGGGATGATGTTGTCCACACAGAAGTTTATATAGTCAGTCACACACTCAGTCATGGCATTGATGTCCTCTCCATGTGCTTGGCAAAGAGTCATCCAGTCTGTGGTTGCAAAACAACCCTGCAGGGCTTCTTCAGCTTCCTGTGACCATTTTCTCACAGTTCGTTTTGTCACAGGTTGCCTCTGAACAGGGGGGTTTATAATCTGAACAGAGAAAAACAAGATTGTGATCTGATTGTCCCAGAGGAGGTCTTGGTTTGGACATGTATGAATCCTTTACATTTGCATAAAACAAATCCAAGGTCCTGTTTTCTCTTGTAGAGCAGCTGACAAACTGTTGAAATGTTGAAATACCATACCATCTTTATTTATATAGCACTTTAAAACACGGCAATACGGATGACCAAAGTGCTTGACAGTAGAGCAATACAAGGCAATCAAATTCGAACAATTGAAAAAACAACTGACTGACAAAACAGTTAATATAAAATGATATCTGTAAAAGAGAAAAAAGAAAAAAACAATGTTAAGGAGCCAACTACACCTAACTGTCGAACACGAGCAAAATAAAGAGTCTTTAATAGAGACTTAAAAACAGCTAAGGAGGACGCCTGCCGAACCACGAGCGGATGTTCATTCCATAATTTAGGACCTCCGAACGAGAAAGCTCCTTGTCCACGCGATTTATAGTGAACTTTAGGGACCTTCAAAAGTAATAAGCTTGCAGACCTAAGCGTGTATGTGGGGGAATAGAGAAAAAGCAGGTCCGATATATAGAAGGGAGCAAAACCATGTAAGGGTTTAAAGACAAAAAGAAGCCTCTTATATTTTATCCTGAAAGCAAACGGCAACCAGTGAAGAGATTTGAGAACTGGTTTTATATGCTGACATCTGTCAGTACATGTCAGGAATCTTGCTGCTGCATTATGCAGTAGTTGGAGCCGAACAAGGGTTGATTTATTAACACCCAGCAAAAATGCATTCTAGAAATCAAGCCTAAATGTAATAAAGGCATGTAGTGCAGATTCCAGATGCTTTCTATAATAAAATGGACCTTAACTTGGATAGATGGCATAGTTGGAAGAAACATGACTTCACAATGGCATTGATAGATGAGTCCATCTTAACACCCAGGTTTGTCACAGTAGTTTTAAAATGCAAAGAAAGAAAAGAAAGATCCAAGAATTGAAATGAACTGTGTCTGGCCGGATTAAACAGTATTAATTCTGTCTTTGAATCATTGAGATGACACAATATGATAAATGATAAAAGATAGTCTGGTTCTTTTTAAATTAGGTAAGCAGCTAAAATAGGACCATTTGATATGTTTATGCTGTTACTACTTATATACCACAGTTTAGGCCCAAATGCAGAGGGGCATTAAAAACCAGGTTCACCCCACAACTTATTACCTTGCTGCAGTACCTTTACCAGCTCTAAACTCAGGGGTTGTCATTAAGACTATCATTCCTCAAACTTTTGTAGAGGAATTTTGGCATACTTCTCTTTGCAAATATGCTTTTGGTTTACTGAGGTTTGCCAGAAAATATTATTGCAAAACAATTTAGATTTGCTGCTGTGTTTTTAGGATCATCTTCATACCAGATTTCTATCAAATATGTATGTGTTATAGTCTTTTTCCATTTCTTTGCTTTCTGATTGGCGATGCAAAAAGTTGCGACCTAAAGCATCTGCTTGATGGCCTTGTAGTCCATTCCAGCCCTGCACAGATCTACTAGCTTGTCCCTCATTTCCTTTGGCAATCTTTGATCTTGCCAACATTATGCAGGACGTTTGACAAAATGTATGTATTAATGGTTTAATCTTTAACATATGTGTAAGAGATTAACATAATTTAGCTATTCTAAGATATTTACTTCTTTTTTTTTATCAAATAAGTGCAACTATTTAGGTAACTATAGTTTATGATTTTGTGTTTGAATGTTGCCTTTTAGATTCCAGTGAGAAGAAGGAAGACACCGTTGTGTTAAAGCTGGGTTCCCTCAGCATGGCTCCACAGGCTGACAACCCACTGACCCGCACTGTGCTGCGAAAAGATATCTATCAGTAAGACAAACTATTTGTTCACTAAAGCCCCTCTGATAAATTTATGATTTCATGTTCCACCAGAAATTTACTGCTATAAAAGCACGGTTGAAACACCAAGCAGTTGACATGAATACATTTAGTGGACAAAGGTTTACAGATTTATCACAAGTCACCCTTCCTGCTTTTTACATATTTCAACTGCTAAAGTATCTCTAACATCTTCTTTTGTCAATTCAATTCAAACACGCTTGATCATATTCTGCTTTGAAGTCTCACACAGCCAGGACTGGCTGCTCTTACCTGCCACAGATAATTCATTAAAGATGATTCTGTATATTTTTAAACATGACAGCAACTATTTTAAGTGTGTTTTTGCATGTCCCATCATTTGGGTTCTCCCGTGTCCTTTGGGAATGTTTGGGGACGTATGGGATGCAAAGTATAATTGCCCCTTGTGGTGGTATCTGTGCCCCTGCCATGACAGAGCAATGAGTGAACTGTGGGGGTCTGGCAGGCCCGCCAACTGAAACACAAGACTGTTGACACAACCCCTCATCCCCCTGTGCCATGTGGATCAAAGCTGTAGGGCAAGGAAAATCTGGACTTTAGAGGAAAATACTTTAGTGCAAAACACATTTTTCTGCTATAGGCAGCAAGAATCTGGATTGTGTCATAGCTGCCTCAAAACCACAGCCCCACGGAATGTGTGTGTGTGTGTGTGTGTGTGTGAAGGAGGGAGCAGTTGGGCAGATATGAAGCTGGCAAACACATGTAATGAGGGAGATAAAAGTGGTGCCTAATGCTTTGTGCAGATGCAAGTGAGATGGAGAAAAAGGACAAGTAAAGTGGACAGAAATCTAGAGGAGGGGGCACTTGGTTGATGCATAATGTGGGGAGCCAGAAGCTGTCTGATTTACTAGTGTGTTGGGAGGCCTGGAACAGTCTATGCTGGATTGACTGAAATGCAGCTTGTTGCTCCTGCCTGTCCTGATATGTTTGTTGATCGTTTTTATGCAAGCCGGTACAGCTAATTGACTTAAAGAAGTTCTGTGTCCATGGAAACTGCACTTAGTCATCTTCACTGGCCATGTTGTTATCTTGTCAGTTGATAAATGATGATCTGTGGCATGGAAAATAATCTGCAGTTTTTTTCTCAGACTTTCTGCTCAAAAGCCAGTCAGACCATCCATGTAATTTCAGCCTTTACAACAGTGCTCTGCCTCTGATAGTTAGAGGACATGTAACTTTGTGGCTGTGGTGCCCACATCTGCTTACACATTGATTGCGTCGCACAATGCTCCACCCTGGTCTAAACAGACACACTTCAACACGTAGCACTCCAAACACTTATACACATACAATACTCGCATCAAAATGCAGTAGTTTTCCCATTCCTAGCTGTATATCCATACCTATGTGGGCAATGCACAAAAACTACGTATACAAAGACGCATCATAACACTAGTCACAAGCTTGTCTATGTGTACAAATGCACAGATGCTGAATCATCCCCATAACCTCTGCATACAGAAGCCAACAGTCACCACTTTCTTCTCTGCAGTGAAACCCAGGAATTATGTTCAACCACTTTCTTTGTTCTTTCTTCCAGTTCTAACCAGATATTATCCTCACCATTTTACATCTTTCCTCTAATTCTGGATGATAGCACTTCTAAATCTTATGACTGATGAGGCTAAGATCAGAAACGAGTTGACATACAAGCCAAGCACAGTTTTGTGCTGTATCTATGCTAATTTCTGCCGTGTGTGCTCCCCCAGGTTGCCTATAGAAAGTCATAAAGAAAGTCTGTAATCATACAAACCGATGTGTGTTTACAGTCTTTAACCAACTGTCACTATAGCAAGAAACATGTTCGCGTCCCAGTAGCCATTTGCTGCAATTCTGTTCAAAGTCCACCGCTAATTACATCCGCTGTTATAATTAAATGACTCATTTACGCAGCTATGCTTTTATTGTCTGCTGTTCAAAAAATTATTGCCTCAAAGAGACTCAAACCAAGATTTACTGTTATGCCACCCTAGGAGACAAGCGCCGAGATGGGAGAAAAGTGAAGGCTAAAATAGCAGGCATATGTAAACAACTTAATGGAGTATATGGAGATACAGTTTCACTTACACCATTTGGGACACTTGTACGTCGAATTGTAGGTCTGACATGTTGAAAATCCAATGTGCATTTATCATTAAGAGTTAAAAGACTTCATCAGAGAGGCTAAAACCTGCCTGCTTGGCTGGGATATGACTGTATACCGACCAGAAGTTATGACACCACTGCAATCTTGCCCTCTTTTCCTCTCTTATCTTCAGTTACAAGGCCGCTGTCAATTTCTACAGCTGAAATCATTTTTCTGTCTTGAAAAAGCGGGCATTTTTCAAGTACATGAGCAGCAGCCTGGGAAATGTCCAGCATTCTCTCAGCCCTGACTTTTTTGTGGTTTGGGCCTCTTTTATATCGCATATATTTTATTCCCTGCTCTTTTTAAATGGGAACCACTCTTTGAAATAGTGTGCGAGGAACTAGGTGTCTACAGTCATAGGGAGTTTTTTTTTTATTATTTTAGAATGTTTGGACTTGTAAAGCTTCTAAGTATACTGGGAGGGTTAATGATTTATCTAATTGCAATTATTTAAGCAACAATTTTTAGGTGGATATATGTTAACATGATCAGTTTTTGTTGTGAGGCTTAATGAAACAATGCAGAAGAAACAGACGATACCTGCACCGTGGTCATAAATAGATGGACGTGGCCAGCAACATTAGCCATGTAGGCTGTGACATTAGAACAATTATTAGCTGGAACTGAAAGTGTGCCTGGAAAATATCTCAACACAACTACATCACCAGCGTAGATCTGTCCTTTTATATATATATAGAAGGACAGATCTATGCTTTGATATTGTTTTCACCAAATTCTAACCCTCCCATTTACATTCAATTATATGCAACTTAAATTAACACCAGAGAGAGAGAGAGAGAGAGAGAGAGAGAAATATTCTTATTAAATACTTTGTTCTTTACATGTGCTGACAACAACATCACACAAAGATTATCAATGGAAATCAAATTTATCAACCCATGGAGGTCTGGATTTGGAGTCGCACTCAAAATTTAAGTGGAAAAACACACAACAGGCTGATCTAACTTTGATGTAATGTCCTTAAGACAAGTCAAAATCTGGCTCAGTAGTGTGTGTGGCTGCTCCACTTGCCTTTATGACCTCCCTACAATGCCCGGGCACGCTCCTGATGAGGTGGCGGATGGTCTCCTGACGAATCTCCTCCCAGACCTGGACTAAAGCATCTTCCAACTCCTGGACAGTCTGTGGTGCAACGCGGCGTTGGTGCAGGGTGTCCCAGATGTGCTCAATTGGATTCAGGTCTGGGGAACGGGCGGGCCAGTCCATAGCATCAATGCCTTCGTCTTCCAGGAACTGCTGACACTCCAGCCACATGAGGTCTAGCATTGTCTTTCTTGCATTAGGAGGGACCCAGGACTGACCACACCAGCATATGGTTTCACAAAGGGGTCTGAGGATCTCGGTACCTAATGGCAGTCAGGCTACCTCTGGCGAGCACATGGAGGGCTGTGTGTCCATCCCAAAGAAATGCCACCCCAAACCATTACTGACCCACTGCCAAACCATTCATGCTGGAGGATGTTACAGTCAGCACAACGTTCTCTACGGCGTCTCCAGACTCACGTCTGTCACATGTGCTCAGTTTGAACCTGCTTTCATCTGTGAAGAGCACAGGGCGCCAGTGGCGAATTTGCCAATCTTGGTGTTCTCTGGCAAATGCCAAATATCCTGCACGGTGTTGGGCTGTAAGCCCAACCCCCACCTGTGGACGTCAGGCCCTCATACCACCCTCATGGAGTCTGTTTCTGACCGTTTGAGCAGACACATGCATATTTGTGGCCTGCTGGAGGTCATCTTGCAGGGCTCTGGCAGTGCTCCTCCTGTTCCTCCTTGCACAAAGGCAGAGGTAGCGGTCCAGCTGCTGGGTTGTTGCCCTAGGGCCTCCTCAACGTCTCCTGATGTACTGGCCTGTTTTCTGGTAGCGCCTCCATGCTCTGGACACTACTCTGACAGAATAGAATAGAATAGAATAGAATAGAATAGAATAGAATAGAATAGAATAGAATTTTATCATTCCCTTCAGAGGATCCTCAGGGAAATTCGTTATAATTGATGTGCCACCCTGGATGAGCTGCACTACCTGAGCCACTTGTGTGGGTTGTAGATTCCGTCTCTTGCTACCACTAGAGTGAAAGCACCACCAGCATTCAAAAATGACCAAAACATCAGCCAGAAAGCATAGGAACTGAGAAGTGGTCTGTGGTCACCACCTGCAGAACCACTCCTTTATTGGGGGTGTCTTGCTAATTGCCTATTATTGCCACCTGTTGTCTATCCATCTGCACAACAGCATGTGACATTGATTGCCAATCAGTGTTGCTTCCTAAGTGGACAGTTTGATTTCACAGAAGTGAGACTGACTTGGAGTCACATTGTGTTGTTTAAATATTCTCTTTACTTTTTTGAGCAGTGTATATATATATATATATATATATATATATATATATATATATATATATATATATATATATATATATATATATATATATATATGAGTGCATATCTTGTTTAGAACAAATGATATTCTGCACCATTGCTGCCTTTCTATTATCTTGGCCCTGCCTGCCCATTTTTCTCTGACTTCAACAGGTCAATCGTTGGTTGTTTGTTTGAGGGAAATTTCCAGTACATTAGCAGTTCAACGTACTCAGACCAGCCTATCTGACACCAACAACCATGCCACGTTCAAAGTAAGGCTGCAGCTAAGAAATATATTAGTAATAGAGTGCCCTATCAGATAATCATGCAATTAGTTTGAGTAAGTGGATAAACATGTCCTGCTCCAGGCATTCCAAACCCTTTTTTGTGTGCAAGTGTTCCAATACTTAATGCATCAGATATGTGCATGCTCACATGCATGCAACCATTTACGGTCAAATAAAAATAATGTATTGTTTCTATGTCAGAAATTCTAAGATGTTTTCAGTAAAAAGTTACTAGTCACAATAGTTTTGCTTACAGTTGTCCAGCGATGAGTTGTAAGGATGTCTGCATCATCAGAGTTTAAAGGCTTTTGTTTATTTCCAGGGGTTGCTGGAGTCTGAACACCATCTAGAGAGAGATTAATCTAAAAATCTGCATTTGTTGTGCCTCAGTGCTATTTGAAAACCTAAACTTTTTTTCTCTATGTGAGCTGGGAACGCAGAAGTCTACCAACACATGATTTAATCTCTGAAGTATGTCAGGATCATTAAAACAGGATTTTATTTTTCTCTGTGTGGTTGTTGGAAATCTGTGTGTAAAGACCTGCAGAGCCACCATTCTTGGGCCTTCAGCATGTTAAATAACGTTATGGAATGTTACATAATAGTAGCTATAGCATTGTACTGTATTAGTCCATATTCTACCTGAAAACAGGTTTTTTAATGTAAAAACAGCAACATCAACAATGATATTAGATGGAAGCAGGCATTGTACACCTTTATGACCAAACTAACATTTCTATGCACCCTTCTCTAATTTGTATAATAGTCAATCAAAGAGACTTTACAAAAACATTTATTCAAAATAAAGTTCCAAAACTACATCAAGAATGTCCTGCAATAACATAGCTACTTTTGTTAGCAGAGCAACAAGTGAATAGATCAGGTTTGGACAGATGTAGAATTTTACCTTTAGGCTTAACAACATCTCTGTAACCTTTTCAAAATAAAAAGAGAAAACTGCATCTAAAAAAAAAATGTCAAAATGAAATGTGACTAAGTCACATGATGTGGGAGCTATTTAAAAAATCGAAAAATTTGTCCATAAACATAACTTTAAATCTGAAAAATGTTCTATATATTTTAGTAAAATAATCCTGAGTGACCAGGGAACATGAGGTGAAAGCTTTTGATTTTATCCTGTAATCTGTCAATAACCTACCTGCTGTGATCAGCTGCAACACAATGACATGATCAGACCCTCTGCATCGGTCACAACTTTGTGAAATATTAAAAACTCTCTGCTGAACCGGGATGAATAGCTGTCAAATTTAATTCAATTCAAAAATACTTTATTCATCCCAGAGGGAAATTAAGTGTTGGTATAGCTCATGTAATTTAAAGCCTCCGACTGAAGACGCTCTGTTGTTGTGTGACTGTCTCATGAAGAGGATGCTCAGGGTTGTCCATAATTCTTTTGATTTTATGAAGAATCCTTCTTTGCATCATCATCTCCAGATTTTCCACAGTCGTCCCAAGAACAGAACCAGTCTTCTTTATCAGGTTGTTTAGCCTTTTTAAATCCCTGGCTCTGATGCTGCTACCCCAACAGATGACGGCTGAAGAGATTACACTCTCCACAACAGACTTGTAGAAGATCTGCAGTATCTTGCTGCAAACCTTGAAGGACCTAAACTTCCTCAAGAAGTACAGTCTGCTCTGTCCCTTCTTGTAGACGGCTTCACTGTTGCGCCTCCAGTCCATTCTGTTGTCAAGGTGAACTCCGAGGTATTTAAATTCCTCAACCACCTCCACTTCTTCTCCCATGATGGAAACAGTGTTTGACTTATCCCTGTTTCTTCTGAAATCTACAATCATCTCCTTTGTTTTGTTCACATTCAAGGTGAGACGATTGTTTCCACACCATGTCACAAAGTGGTCCACCAGCTCTCTGTATTCAGCTTCTTGTCCATCTCTGATACACCCGACAATTGCAGAGTCATCTGAGTATTTCTGCAGATGACAGGTCTCTGATTTGTACTGGAAGTCTGAGGTGCACAGAGTGAAAAGGATTGTCAATATTGTCAAACATGTTGATTTCTTGACTAATTATTCTATTAATTAATGACAGGCACATTGGGTTTAGTTCAAAATAACAGCCCTGGATTTTTGTTTGTAAAACTCTGCTTGCAATGTTCAGACTATGAGCAATTTTTGTGACCACTTGCTTCCATGTGTCTGTGCGTGTTTCTAAATGTGTGTTGTTAAAATTACCCTGTACATTTCCCAGCATCCCCACACCTACATGACACAGCCTTAGATTCAATCCAGTTGCTTTTCAGTCTCTCTGAGGGAGACTGAGAGCACACCCCCACTGCCACAAAGTATAGTGGTTGTTTTTGTTTTGATTTGTTCACATAGTCGTGTTGCTATAGTAACGGCTCAAAAGACTGCAGTGTCAGCAGAAGTTTGGTTAATAAGATGTGGCTATATCAATGAACACTTTTTAAAATATGCTGAGATGATCTATATACTATTGTTCCACATTATTGTTGTGTTCAAGAATGAACAGCAGTCCTAAAATTTTATTTAGATATTGCAAGTGGAATCACAGAATTGTGCAGGATTATAACTACTTTGGGAGATTTTTCAGTCACCTTTCTGGTAAAATCTTCCCCTATGCACCGTGAGCAGGAGGTAGAAAGATCTCCAAAGCTGTCCATTAGAGAACTAGAGCAAAGAGTGGCATCTGTGGGTCATAACATTTTGCCTGTGTCTAGATTCCCTCTGGTTGTTTGGAATTCATGCTGAAAATGTCCCACCACCACAAATGCAAACATTCAAAAGGTGTTAAAATCTGTTGGGGCTCTAAGTTAAAGTGTATGCCTTGGTTAGTTATGACTAAGACGGAGGTTGTTTTTTTAGCAGCAAACACTGCAGGTGATTTTGTCATTAAACAAAAGATGAATGTGGAAAAGCATCTCATTCCCTGTATCATTCGTCCTTTCAATTTTCGATTTGACAAACAATAATCAAAAAAATAAAAATGTGATGGTGATTTATTTGTTTAAATCAAATTTGATTTGATGTTAATGTTTAATTACTTGGATGTACGTTAGCGGGTGTTGCACCATTTTCCGTGACTATCACATTCGTTGACTCTAGATGGCGCTGTTTCACGGACTCCTCCTGAGTCACACTGTTGCATGTAAACGGTTCATCCCTCTACCACTTTTCTTTCAGAGGTTATGGCTTTGTCTCTGTCAAGCTAGTTTTTTACCTTTTTTTTACAAAGTTGTTTTTAGTACTTCTGAGTGAATGAATAAAGTTGTACGTTGAGTTACAAAATTGGTCTCTATAAAGTTCATAAGTGTGTGCATGGATATGTTATAATGAGTTGGTGACGGAAGGACAGTGGCTCAGAGGTCACCAATTCTAGCAGCTCATATGTCCTGTCATAATATGTGACCCTTCTATAGCTTGAGCAAAACAATCATACCAGATTTTAATATTTGCATTAATGATTAATACAAACATTGTATGTGTTTATAAACAACAATAATAGAATTTAAAGCAAATAGAAAGAAGCAAATGTAGGATACCTGATATGAAACTAAATGATCTATTCATGATAAAAATCGTTCAGGGAGTTTATTAGTGCTTTTCAGGTGAGGAGTGCATATGGAGCTTGTGCACATTAAGAGGTTGACGTATATTCTGAATCGAGCCTGTGCACTTGAGGGACAATACATTCGTTCCGAAGGAGTCAGCGAAACAGTGCCCCCTAGAGTCACAGAATCTGGTAGTCGCTGAAAATGGTGTAACGCCTGTTCACAAATATCCGAGCAATTAATTATTGAAATCATATTCAGTCATGCAGCCCGTTTCTCAGTTTTTGAAAACAAATAACAAAACAAACAAAAAAACAATCACATTCTCATTTTTTGATTTTTGTTTGTCAATCGTAAATTGAAAGGACCTGATGCCCACTGTCTGGTATCGTCGAGGACCGGGGATGCTGTGGGCTTGTTTCCATTAGCTCCAGGAACTTTTTTGATGTATATCGTGAAGTCTTTCAAAATCCCAAGGCATTTATAATTTCAATCTGGGAATCTGCCAGAAAACTGAAGATGGGTCATCATTGTGTTCTTCAGCAGGATAATTATGCACTGTACAGTGCTTTGTATGAAGTATTGACAACAGAGATACCAGTAATTGTTTCTCTGGGAAAGAAATAATTAGAAACAATTGTTTCTTATTATGAGTTACTTTCCCCCACAAAAGAAATATACTTAAATTTAGGCTTGAATTTTACAGAAACTTTTAGTGTTAAATTTATGCTACTGCATAAGATGGATTTCTTACATTTTTTTTCACATCTTTAGCAAAGGCTGGCAATAAATGTAGTTGTTCTCTGCATACTGCTTGCACCACATTTTGCATCCTGTGCACTTAATGGTCCATCTCCCCACACTCCCCTCACAGTTCCAGCTTTGAGAACACATCTTAAGCAGAACCCTCCTGCTGTGAAGTGAATGTTTGGACGGCATCTGTTGGGATCAAAGTTAATCTTCCGTATAATCTTAATATCTCGATCATCATACCGCCAACTTCACAATTTCCTTATGTTCTTTATTCAGTTTCGATTCCACTTGTTTTCTTTTATATCTAATCTTTTTTATAGCATCCTCTTTTCTTGTTGATATGCATTTAGCTATTTTTCACATTACCATCAGCTTGTTTCCACACACTCTTGCCGTCTGCTGGAAGTTGTTTCTATCGCACATTTTATTTATATCTATTTGTTATTTCCTTCTTGTCTCAGTTTTCCTCTCCATTGCTCCACTGTTGGTTAAACTGGTCTCAGTCCCAGTTCATTGTGGTCAGCAAGCCACGTCCTTATTGCTGCTGAATGGCTGCCTGGTTAAACCCACATATATGTCCTAATAAGTGGTTGTGATGGGGATCCCCGCTCCATAGATAAATACAGCCAACCAGTGCCAGGACCTTGCCTGTTCCCAATAAAATTTCCTCTCACTACATTAACTACACCCTTGTCTCCCAGTAGCTTCCTTTCCTCCGCTGTGTTTTGGGACTGGTACATATTGGTGGAGAGCTGGGAAACAGAGAATGTTAAGAGATGGGAAATCTAGCTTAACCTTTATTGAAGATGACTCCAACCTTTTGGAGAAAACTCTAATCAACCATATATAGGAGATTCTAGTCTCTACACATGCTTGAAAAAACTGTTAATTAAATGTTTTAGAGCTTACATCTTTTATGAATTCTAAAGACATCAGATATGTCCTATTAAAAAGTTTAATTTAATGAAAGATAGATAGATAGATAGATAGATAGATAGATAGATAGATAGATAGATAGATAGATAGATAGATAGATATTTTTAGTCCATATGACTTTTGGTGAATTTAGTGGCTCTTCAGCACTTGAGCTTTTCTGCAAAGTTGTTACTCATATCCGACAACTCAGTAAATGAATGAAGTATAAATTAGACTTGCATGATGTGTTTGCACTTGTAAAGGATTATCTTCTGTGAATTCTAATCTTATTCTGACATTTGGGTACAATACTCTTATCAGCTAAAGCTCCCTGTCTTTCTTTCCTATTTGTACAACTGTCTTTCTTCTACAATGTCCGTAGCTCGTCTCCTTCTTTTTTCATCTCCCCCCTCATCTTTCTCTTCCTCATAAATCCCAGCATTCCCAGCAAATGATTCATTAGATGCTTCAGTGCACACTTGCCTCATCACTTACTTTAGTCGGCTGCCAAGTGCCCCATTTCCCTGTTTGTTTACACTAGTGTAAAGTACTTCGGCTTTGCTTCCCTGCTGCAGCGGAGACGAGCTGTAAGGGCCACACACAGAGGTAACCAGGACCCCCTCCTATATACATTGTTTTAGAAACTTCCCCTGCAGCTGAGCAGGTTAAATGGTGACCTCAGGTCAGAGGCAGTGATGCCAATGATTGGCATATTTCAACAATCAAAGACCAGAATGTTAGATATATTTTTTTAATATATATATTTTTTCAATTAAATTCCATTCAGTTTATTTATATAGCACCAATTTACAATAAATGTCTTATTTATTCATTCCAATCATATGGACCCAGATTAACATAATAAAACTAGATACATTTGAGGCTTTGTAATCATTTAAACTAGATAAATCCGATTTGTATTGCGCTTTGAACAAAGCAATATTTGATGCTTTTCCAGGGTTGGCACATTTCTATAGGTTAGTCCATCAACGTTACACATTGGGAAAGGGTGACACATTGAAAGGACCCATCAAAATTATTATTAAAAAAGAGATTTTTATAGCCAGTTAATAGCAAGAAAAATGTTAGTGATAAGGCATTAAACCAGTGATGTTTTATTCCATCAATCATTCTTAGAGGCCATTACTAGGTTTATAGAGAAGAATCCTCTGCAGATTCTAAACACTGTTGTAAAACTGGTTCCTGTTTTGTCAGTATGTGTTTCTAATGCTTTTATGAGCAGCAATCCTACCTATACTTAGTAGAAAAGCATTGTAGTTACATTTAAAATTTCTCCGTGCTATTGAATCAGCAGCTTTCCACCTCACACACCTTTATAAGTATGAAAGCGGCGGTCATGCAGCTTTTTTGGGGAAAAGCTGTAAAATATTTCTATGCTTCACAGAGCAGAGTTTCTGGCATGTTTTCAGAAGTGTTTAACCTATCTCTTTATCACTTTGTCCCGCAGAGTTCATTCTGGGTAACGATGCTGCCTCTATGGAATTATATTTCAGTCAAAAATCCCGAGAACGATTTTCAACACTCACCTGCACGCATTCAACAAGAGAGCGCGGGGGAAGCGAAATTCGCATGCGTGAATTCTACACACGTGTTTTGTTAAATATACGCAGACGAGCATGAACGGTTACTTGTGTGCCTTGTTGATTACGTGCAGGTGAGCGTTGAAAATCTTGGTCGGGATTTATGACTGAAATACAATTCCATACTTCTTCTCTGTCCTCCCTTACCCAATTCGTTTTTCTAGTTTGATTTTGTGCTTCATATCAACAAATGAATTTTTTATATTTGAAGATCTTTTTTAACTATTGTATTATATTATTGTATTTATATTTTATATATTTTATTGTTCTCCCCCTGATTTCTACTCCTAGCCCTGAGAACATATGATGTAAATAACTACATACACTAAATAAGATGTATTTTTCTCTTTTTTCTTTTTTTTTTTTCAAGTCATATTTCCAAATATGTTGCATACATATTCAAAATGAAGTAGAAATAAGGTACAAAAACAAACATTTTGGCACATGCTAGATGGGATGGCATGGTTAGCTGTTTCTCCTTTCCCCTTGCCAGGATGTCTCATGTCACCACAAACATAGTTGTTTTTGTATGTTACAGCTCTGGATTAATTACCTATGATGCTCCTTCTCTGTTGCTCTTTACTAACACTCAGGAAGCTTTCATACCATTCTGCACTGCATTCCTTTGCACTCAGACATCTGATATTTACACTTCTAAACAATGGTTCAGATGGAATATGTCTTATTTTTAAATAATTTATTTTTTATGTCATTAATGAATCAAAATGAGCACATTAAACTATCAGCCCTCTATTTGAAAATTTGTGCTATAGGGAGAGAACTTCTAGTATCCTTTATAATATGTCGTTGTTGTAGATGTCACGAAGTATTACTTTTAGACCCCAAAGTCAATGTTCTGTTCATTGTTTATATTTAAGTCTTGGAGGCCAGAAAAATAAAGACATCATTTTAATTTCTCTCTTATTTCCCCCTTTATTTAACACAAATCTCAGTCATTCGTCCGTGTTCACCCACTCTTCTTAAGAAAATAGGATAAAATACTCTTGTACTGGGGGGTCAGCCAGAACAAACTTTGCTTTTTGTCCCACCAAATGAAACACCTGGTGCTGGTAAACTCAGAGGACATATTTCACTTGTCCTTGACACTCAGGATTAATGTAGCATCAAATTGTTTTAGAAATGAGGAAGGCCACAACTGAGTAAATCATACACCCTTTATTATTAAAGTTTGCTCTTAATTTACGTCTTGAGTGAGACAGGACAGCCAACAGATGAGACTAGGTGAATAGTGTGCACAGGACGTTTAAACTTTTTATGTAGATTGTTTCTGGTTCAGCCTCATCATTTCTCTAGAAAAATCAGTGTGATGAAACAAAGAAAAAAAATAATGTTTTAACCACTCCCATTAACTGCCTCTATGTTTTACACACTTTAATCTCAATCTCAAGATTAAGGCATTAGGCTGTCTTTTAATCCACTGTTCTTGAAATGATGGTCTATTGCACGTTAGTGTCATGGTATGTGTGAAAGAAACCACTTGGAGGCTCAATAAGAGTGAAGCCATTTTAAAAGATCAATTATGTACCTTCTTTCTAAATAACTAGTCTGTATCATTATCTCTTTCTCTCTCTAATTTTATTTATCCATCATCTGTGAGATTTTGACCACAGCTCTACCTTTCAACTGGCTGTTTCTTGTAATGAACATGAGTCTGTATACAGCATCATGTGTGCTGTGTTGTGGTGTCTACTGACTTCTGTGTACAGCCTGCGGTTCATTCCATAAATTTCTGTGGCCTGTGTGATGTTATTCTCAGGGCCTCTGCTTTGTGAGAAGATTGCACCACAACACTTGTACTCTGTGGCCAGCAGTTAGAGGTTTAGGGGAACTGGGATGAAGAGGGCCTCAGCCGTGTTTACTATTTAGAAGAAAAAGATGTCAGCACCAACCACAGAGAAAATAATAGGAAATAATTCTAATTCTAATTATTTAATTTATTTCAGAGAGACAGAGAGAAAGAGTGAGTAGAAGCAAGTAGAGTGAGAGAAAGAGTGAGTAGAAGCAAGTAGAGTGAGAGAAAGAGTGAGTAGAAGCAAGTAGAGTGAGAGAAAGAGTGAGTAGAAGCAAGTAGAGTGAGAGAAAGAGTGAGTAGAAGCAAGTAGAGTGAGAGAAAGAGTGAGTAGAAGCAAGTAGAGTGAGAGAAAGAGTGAGTAGAAGCAAGTAGAGTGAGAGAAAGAGTGAGTAGAAGCAAGTAGAGTGAGAGAAAGAGTGAGTAGAAGCAAGTAGAGTGAGAGAAAGAGTGAGTAGAAGCAAGTAGAGTGAGAGAAAGAGTGAGTAGAAGCAAGTAGAGTGAGAGAAAGAGTGAGTAGAAGCAAGTAGAGTGAGAGAAAGAGTGAGTAGAAGCAAGTAGAGTGAGAGAAAGAGTGAGTAGAAGCAAGTAGAGTGAGAGAAAGAGTGAGTAGAAGCAAGTAGAGTGAGTAGAAGCAAGTAGAGTGAGAGAAAGAGTGAGTAGAAGCAAGTAGAGTGAGAGAAAGAGTGAGTAGAAGCAAGTAGAGTGAGAGAGAGAGTGAGTAGAAGCAAGTAGAGTGAGAGAGAGAGTGAGTAGAAGCAAGTAGAGTGAGAGAGAGGGTGAGTAGAAGCAAGTAGAGTGAGAGAGAGGGTGAGTAGAAGCAAGTAGAGTGAGAGAGAGGGTGAGTAGAAGCAAGTAGAGTGAGAGAGAGAGTGAGTAGAAGCAAGTAGAGTGAGAGAGAGAGTGAGTAGAAGCAAGTAGAGTGAGAGAGAGAGTGAGTAGAAGCAAGTAGAGTGAGAGAGAGAGTGAGTAGAAGCAAGTAGAGTGAGAGAGAGAGTGAGTAGAAGCAAGTAGAGTGAGAGAGAGAGTGAGTAGAAGCAAGTAGAGTGAGAGAGAGAGTGAGTAGAAGCAAGTAGAGTGAGAGAGAGAGTGAGTAGAAGCAAGTAGAGTGAGAGAGAGAGTGAGTAGAAGCAAGTAGAGTGAGAGAGAGAGTGAGTAGAAGCAAGTAGAGTGAGAGAGAGAGTGAGTAGAAGCAAGTAGAGTGAGAGAGAGAGTGAGTAGAAGCAAGTAGAGTGAGAGAGAGAGTGAGTAGAAGCAAGTATCTGTCTTGTGTGAAATTAAAAAAGATTTTGCACTTCAGATTCTTGCCAAAAATTGTATTTTAGTTTTACTTTCTCTGGACAATCTGCAGGGTAATAAGTAGCCAGTATGCATGGTTTCCTTCTGACCAAAAATGTGCTCCGTTTGATTTAAAGCCCCGTCCACACGGAAACGTTTTTTTCCCCCTAAATCTGGTGATTGAATTCAAAAATACCCACGCCCACAGAGGACTACTTCCAAAAATTTTTTCACCCACATGGAGAGGGTGGCCCAAAACTGTATTTTTACTCCCCCAGGCCTGTAAGTGGCGCTAAACATGGAGTGTGGGACATGCGCATAAAGCCTCCACACGTAGTTAGCAGTAAACAGAACAAGAAAACAAGAATGGAGAAAAACGATGTCGAATGACGTTGGAGTGTAAAACTAATAAACTACATGACAAGCATGTAATCCACCATTGTAATCTGTGACTCGTATGATATGTTTGAGGTTAGAGGTTGGGCTAATATGTCAGCGTTTTCACAAAGAATGTGTTTTTGCGGTCCACATGAATATTCGAGGGGGAAATTTGACCCACAACAAAACCCAGTTTAGGGTCTCCTAAAATGGCTCCTCCTTGTAGATGGTTGAATACATTTCCGTTTGGACAGGGCCTGAGCATATCTATGTATTTACCTACAAATAAGATGATCAAACCTATGTAAACCACTGACTGCTCTCATTTCAAAACGGAAACAGCACAGTGCTAACAGTTTTCCACCGTGCTCCCTTTCTCATCATTTGTCTGTGTTGCTGTTGAAAGAGACTTTGAATTCTCCAGGCCACACATGCAGACTTCTCTTCAGAGCTTCCAGGAAACTACTCTTGTGTTTTGGCATGCTGCTGTCAGTCAGGTCGGGATGCATGGTGACAGAGGCGAGAGAGATCAACACTCAGATGTCCTTCACACATGAAAGGGCTCAATCCATGGATTGACCACATAGCCCAGGGCTTGATCTTTGTTGGTTGTACTTGTGTATGATGGTAAGTGGCTCATCCTAAAGCAGGATATCAGGATTCTAAGAATATACCCAACCTTTGAAGGTTTGTTTCCACATGGCACCTCATGAAATACACATTCTACCAGTGTTACCGTTTTTAAATGTGCGTGGATAAATTTGTGTGTGTGTGTATATATCTAAACACTTTTTGTGCATTGTGTATCTGTAGTTCGTTTCCTTCCAGCTCATGACATGTTGATGTTCTGGCATCCTGCATGGTTGGTTTGAAGCTGAGATAATCATTTTACACAGCAACAGAGGAGGTCTGCTGGGCTGTCGGGAGAACTCAGGAAAAAAAAACATATACATAGTATACAGTGCCCTGCAAAAATATACATACACTTTGCCCTGTTCATTGTATTTTATTATGTTCACTTTTTATTAATCACTTGGAATATGTTTTGTGTAATACATCTGTGTAATACATGATAAATTACTTAACAATTACACACTAGAACTAACAACAGCACAGAAACAACCCTGGTAGTACAACAATTTATGACTTCAAAATTACTTTTTATCATGAAACCTCTATTATTGTTCTAACGCAGCTTTTGATACAGCTGATCATTCTGTGCTTCTTCAGCTACTTGAACATTATCTAAATCTAAATGGTTGAAGTTGATTGTTTTCTTAGTTTACTGGTAAAACATTTTTCTATTTAAAACATGTTTCTATTGGTAACTTTGATTCTGATCAAGTTAATGTGCTCATGGTGTTCCACAAGGATATCTTCTTGGTTCTGTGTAGTAAGTGATTGAGAGTGTTGAACTTCTAAATGAACAAAACAGAAAGTGCTTTTATTTTGATATTTTCAGACGATGATAATTAAGCTCACCCTTTCAGAGCAAAACCCACATCGCAGCACATCACCTGTCGGAGCTGCAGTCTGTTGCTTAGCTGTCGACTTCTTTTAATATCGATTTCGTTTTTTCTTTTAACTTTTACTTTCTATGTGATCTTACTTGTGCGTCTTGTTTAAAATCATCACATACTTTTGTTTATACTTTTTAGTTCTACATTTCTCATTTAATCACTGTGATATTACAACAATTCTATGAAATCTGCTCTTTAAATACACTTTGACTTGGCAAAGAGATGCATTTTTGTTGAGTCAAAGGAAAAGCATAAATGGTTATCAATGTATATTTTTTACAAATAAATATCCGAAAAGCATGAAGTGCATTTACATTCAGCCATGTTCACACCAATACATCAATATGAAACATATTGATGAATTGGCGCAATACATCAGCGCAAATAATTAAAGAGCAACTTACCCCCAAATAATTTTTTTTTACTGATAAACTATAGATGAGTGTTTAATAGTGCTGTCTACATGTCTGGTCAGTATTTTAGTTTTTTGGTATTTTAGTTAATTTTTCGTAAAAATATAAATTTTCTACCAAATATCGTCAGTGTAGTGCCCTCTTCAGGTTAAAATTCTACACTGCATTTGAATTTGAATCAGGGATTGCTACTGGCTCAGCCTCTATGGCTGACGTCAGCCCTGCCCTGCCGCTGTGGAGTATAAAAGAAGCCAAGTCTCAACCCATGCCTCCTCCGCAGAACCTCCCTCCCTTTCCTCTCTTTCCTCTGGTGAAGGAGGATCACAGCGAGCGTGCATGTGATTCGCAGCCCTGTGGCTGTGCAGTGTGAGCTGTCGGGGAGCTCTATGCTTGTGCGACGTTGGCTTTTGGTGCATCCTGCTGGAGCGAGACGTCGTGGAGTCTGACCCACTGGAGTGTGACACACCTCTAAAGCTCAAAAGAAGTCGCTCTCTATTTCTCTCACTCTGTGTGTGCCACTGCTTTCAACATGTCAATCACAGCTCAGACCACGCCCATTCCCCCCCGTGCGCGCAAGCACCTTCGCTGGCCTGCCAACTTTTGAGGCATTTTTCAAAAAGGAAATGTGGGCGGAGTTAAACTCTGGTGGGGGGGTGAGTTGCTCTTTAACTTCAGAAGTCCTGCATATGACACCAAACTTAAACTTTTTGGCCTTTGTGCGAAACGTGTTGTAGAAAACTTAGACTGCACACCATGGGTACACTGTCCCCAGTGTGAAACATGGTAGCAGAGTGATGCTGACAGAATGCTTTACTTCAGCTGAGAGAGGGAGGGTAGACAGAATTTATAGGAAGATGCATGGTGCTTAATACACGATAACACTGCAAAAAAACAAACAACCAAGTGTTGTGCTTTGTTTTTCAAAGAGACAAAAATTTATAGAGAACATCCTATCTTTGTTGCCTTAAGCCTAGTTTAAATCTCTTCGTCTACAGAGGTGTGGAGACACGCAGCGCCATTATCCGTCAACACAATGCAAGGACGCACGGAGTAGAACCCAATTTTTTTAACTATGCGTCAAACGCAACAGAGAGCGCCCATCTCTGATTGGTCAGCCCATCATGAGCCCCAGATCATTTCACCAGAACGATGCTCTAGAGTCGATGTAATTAGGAGTCAACGCACCTTTTGGGCACCAGATGCTTTATTTCGAAAGGCCAGTTTATCTGATATGGTCTTTTTGCGATTTTGAACACCAGGAGGTCTAGAGAACAACAAAACAGACTGCTGTGTTTGTTTGTTTGTTTGTTTGTTTGTTTGTTTACGTGCTTTTTTAGTGTATTCAATGAGCTGCACTTGTAAAAAGCTTTCCAGCTCAATTAAAACTTGCTCTGTCGGCCATTGCTTCTAGAGTGGAAATGCATTTATAAGCTGAAGTAAATAAACGGTCGTCGACCAGCGACATCACTGCAATAGTAGACAGACTCGCCAGAAAAAGTCTGCACCCCCTGCTGGCCTGGAGGGGAATTGCTTTGCAACACTGACACACCAACCGAGAAGTATCAAAGGAAAACGTCTCCGTCAATTCGTGTGCCTGCGGTGCAAACTTGCTGACGGAGAAGTATAAACTAGGCTTTAGTTTGTATGGACTGTGATTATCAGCTTTGAGACCAAAGAATAGAATGTTTAAAAATATGGATAAGGGAAAAAAAGTGTGACTTTAAAAGCAGAGGAATGTGGTGACATTTTCTAATGTCCATGTGTGAAACCACGAGCTCTTCTGTGGCTCTGGAAAGCGGGTGAGAATCCAGTGGCATAATTGCTTAATTCTTGTGTAACTACAGTACAGGCACATTACAAACCAAGGGGGCCCACCAAGCATAAAAGAACCAGAGTCTGGCACAAACGTTAGATTTTTTCACAGTTTTTTTTTTTATTCTATTACACCATGTACCTTAGCACGAGAAAGCTTTTTACATATATAGTAGGGGGCCTGATGTATTGGATTAATCTTTGCACCACATTGTGTTTACCTTGCTTTCCTTTTTGTTCAGGTCCCCAGAGTTTTTTTATTTATGGGATCAAGATTAGGAAGGTTTACAGCAGGGTGCTCAGTGTGTATGAGAGAATCTCATTCAAATCACTTCAGCTGCAGGTTTGAGGGAAACGCGAAGCCACAGTGTAGACAACTCAACTGTGGTGGTCTCCTTTCTTCTCTCCATAACTTATCCCACGCACACAAACACATACACAAAGCAGCACTTCAGTCTGCACACTGTGCATATCCATTTATCATCTCACTGCTCCAGTTATGCACATGTAGCTGAAAGAAAATATATTAACTTGAACAAAAATGCTTTCCTTCAAATGTTCTCATATAAAATCCCCAAATGATGGCAGAACCTACATCAGTTCCCCAGTTATGATGTAAGGCCAGGGTATGTGCCCCGCCTTAACATTTTTGCATCCACTTCTAACAACTCTAAAGGCATCTGAACAGTTTCAAAGTTTTTTTCTTTTCGTCCTATCCATTATAGACCGATATTATTAGCACTTAAAAGCCACACTTGATTCTTTTTTTTTCAGTGAGCAGATGGCAGTGTGAAGGTTTAGTGAGAGATCCAGATGATAGGCATATGTTCAACAGTGAGCACAGGGGGATGAAAGATTTACATATAATATTACATAGAGAAATGAATATAGTTCTGCTGCAATTCCCTCGAAGCAGGCTGAACACAGCAATTAGAAGTGAGCCACACACAGACCTGCCTTTCTTATCTGACTAGAACCGCCTCCATCAAGGCAAACAAGAAGACTACATTTGGGAATCCTTTTATTTATTATTCGACTTTTAGATTGATATTTTTTGTTTCTACTGGTAAAACCTACCACCTGGTGAGGACTTGTAACCACTTTTTCTTTGAAAAAAGTGAGCTTTTTTTCTTGACACCCTATAAACTTCTCATTTTGTTTTTGTTTTTTACTTTCTTCCTGCTTTTTGCTGGTTTCCAGCTTTAAAATTATTTCAATAGTCACTCAGCTCAGCTTTGTTTCTGCGTGCTTCTCTCTCCATTCATCTCCCCACATCTCTGCAGGATGTTGCAGGAGCATTTTCTGCATCTGCTCACTTTGGCTGCTCTCGTTTTGTGGGCTTCTTGTTGCTACCTCTTGTCTGTCTTTCTCTGGTCAGCTTACACAATGTTGTAGAGCATTTCCTGCCACCAGGGTTACAGGAAAGACAGAGCACACATCTCTGTTTGATGTGCCATCTCCTCTAATTCTTTGCACCTGGACTGGATTCTGCACAGATTCGCTAGTGAACAGAAGCCCTGCATGTTCTCTTTTTCATCATCCCACACTCTGTTTCTCAATGTCTCACTGCAGTTTCTTAATGCGCAACATGCTTTTATGTCCAGTTTGCTTTTTAGAGTTCAGCAGGGGGTATAATCTCTACTCTGCGGTGGTACAGGGGGTTGTCATGTCAACATCATGTCTTTCTGATCCTTTTTCCCATCTAATTAAAAACAAGTTCCAACCCAGTTACCAATTTCCCATGCAAACTCTTGAAGATTGCTTTTACTATGGTTTTGATTTTGAATCCCCCTCTGTGTAACTTCTTTAATAATTGGATGCCTTTTTTCAGCAGCCCTTTCCTGCCCTCATGAATCTTTTTCTGTGCCTGAAGCTCTATATGTCAGTTTAGCGGTCACAAACGTTGGCATTATGATGTTTGAGGACTCTATTTAAGTATTTAATATGTTTAGAGTTGTGGTTGGCCAGGAGCCTGACTTACAGGAGTCACTTGCTTGGTGAGTAAGGCAAAAGTAACTTAACACACTGAATGCTAGCTCACAACTAACTTTTAACCTTTTTTTAAAGTGTCCACTCAAGGGTGTTTAATGAAGAAGAAAACCCTCCTTCATATGCATACATTACAAAAAGGGGCTATTCTCTACATATTAGAAACAAATGTCATATTTTTGTGACCTGTGAGCATGCTACACTAAGCATCTGAAACCTACAACCCAGTCACTTGTTCATTGTAGGTTTTTGTGTTTGATATCCTACCAACCCAAACCCTAAGTATTTTGTTCACTGTTGGATTTTGAGGAGACTGATAACCGAAAGCTCTATCCCCCATTCTACTTTAAAACTCTTGGAACCAGTATAGGAGGAACACTTGGAGAGAACAACGATAGATTTAACTAATAATGCAGTTGACAGAGATCAGCAGATGTTTTGCAATGACAGAAGACACAAAATGTAAAAACCACAATAAAACGAACAAATTTCTTATCTGTGGAACTTGATAGTCACAAACAACACCTACAGTCACTTAGTTTGCTGCTTCCTCTGCTCGGGCTGTTGTCATATCTGTGGCATAAACTTCGTATCTTCATCCCTGTTTCTTACTTTGAAGGCTAGATTCCAATTGTTTCATAATTTTAGAGCAACAAAGGTTTTAAACAGACATGCTGTTTACAGTGAGTGAGGAGATATCCCCCCTCATCATTCTATGAATCACATTCTTTTCCAGATTAGAGAATCTTTAGGGAAAGGAAGATTACAGTAACATTGCATAAATAGCTTTCAATTCCGATTTTTGTTGCAGAGATCTGATCTTTTTTTTTGTTTGTTTCTTCACATTATTATTGAAATGCTACCATCATCTGAATCTAATATGAATAGTCTTTGACCCTGAAGTGACCCTGATTTTATTAATTTTGAGTATGAGCGAATGCTGCTAGTGGTGTATGCATACTTTTATTGGTCTGGACCTTTATGGTGTCTTTATGCTGTTTTCTCTCGTCATCACTTGAACTGGCCATTCAGCTAGAGGTAGTCAAACTCGGCATTCTTTTGGAGGTAAAGGGGAATAAATAAGCAATGTAAAATAGACCAAAAAAAACCCTACATAAATGTTATGAGAATGCTATATGCCATGCATGAGCTATATTGTTCTGAGCTCATTTTGGCTGCTTTGACTGGTGATTCCTAGAGCTTTTTATGATCTTAGTTTATTGTTAATGCCTTCCTCCTTTAAATCAGGTTTACTATATTAAGGTATCTTCTCTGCTGATTTTTAAAATGTTTACTTTTTCTCTATTCTTTCTACCTTTTCTAAATTAATCGCATCGCCAATAGAGCTGGATAGCACATGGGCTAGCTCTACAGTGGCAGCTCTTTAGTTAGGGGGAGAAGGGGAAAAACTCTCATGCAGAAACGTCACCTTGTGTAAATACACTTGGAGGTCTGGATGAATTGGAGATCCGCCTCCAAATTATAAACATTGGTTCTGTAGTCATTCAGAGAGGAGGAAGAATTAGGTGGTGTAGAAACCATGTGTTCCCCAGACTATTGTAATTATTTAATGCTGTTTTTCCTTGCTGACATCAAAGTATTGGGACACTATCTCATGAGAAAGCGTCTGTAGTCCTGCAGGGCTGGGTTGAGCCGGGGGCTTTTGAGTTGCTCATAAAAGCCAACCTCTCTTTCTCCAAAGCTTGTGACAGACGTTTTCAATTCCCATTACGCGGGAGCTTCCAGCAGCACGCTGTCGTATTCTGTTTCATTGTGCCTTTAGTTTGCTGGAATGGTTCTTGCCTTTGAACAAAATGTTGTTTGGAGTCGAGGAAAAAAGCAACAAGAAGGTCCTACTGTTGTAGCTATCTAATTACATGTTTGTTCAATCTGTCTGCTTAACCTGGAGCTTGCGTTAACCTAATCAAATATGGCCATCAGTTCCCTGACTTTGTTTAGGGAAGTTTTTGTTCTTCATCCAAAAAGGATTGCGCCTTGATATGTAATCTTGTTGCTTTAAACATTTGTCAGAATTCAATAATTGCTTGTAAACAAAATGTAATCAACTTGAAACTGCTCCTCCAAAAAACTTTCAGAGATAAAGATGAGCATATTCCAGGTTGCTTGTGAACACCGCTTTTTAAACAGCTTGACAATAATAAACGTCTTAATCAATATCAAGTGGAAGAAAGAGAAAAGAAAAAAAAAGCTCACAAGTAGCTGAAGCTGTGGGATCCATAAAATGCGCCTAATTTTACAGCTCTATAAAACACTCCTTCCAGGAGCATGGATTGAACAATTTATATGCAGGAATAAATCACAAGGAACGCAGCCTGCAGCCGCCTAGGCTTGAGACGTTAGAGGGGTGTTTTGTTTTTTTTGCTCCTTTTCTGATAGTTTATTGTTGTAAATGTCCTTTCTGTTCCACCCAAATATCAAAATAAAGAGAGATCCATGCATCACTTCTCATGTTACAGCACTGTGGACAGCAGAGATAATGCAGATGTGGTGCTGCGCTCACACGTGCTGTGTGAGATGTCAGTGTACAAACACAGGCTTCGGGATATAAAAGCATTTCTTAAAAATACCACAAAGCTTTAATCACTGTCGTTTCTAGATGTGCTTCATAAGTGATTCGTGTTGCACTTATGTCTGTAAAAGAATGTGATTTTTTTTGCAGAAAACTTGCCAGCATTTCTGATACTGGTGTTTAAATTGCCTTTAAACTGTATGCTTCATTGGTCAGATTGGTGCATGCACTGGCTGATTTAGAGGCCTTTTGTTCATTTAGTTGAAAATAAATATTAACGTATGATCCTCTTCAAGAACTTCAGATAGTAATCCCTTTTTACATCAGCAAATCACTCCTACTGATCTTTTTTTTTTTTTTTATAGAAGCATTATGCTGATTTCCAGAGTAGGAAGGAAGCAAATCAAACTTGTTGCTGTTAACAGAAATAATTTCCAAAGCATTAGTGGTTTAAAGGAAAATGGTAACTCTGTCCTCCCTCATATAGACATAGATGGCTCATCATCAACTTGAAATGCATATAATGTTGGAGATCTGAGACAGAGTGGTGCACTCAGAGACCTGTCAGTGATTTTCAGCAGCAGCCAAAACTGAAGTTGTTCTCAAATGAGAATCCAAGGTGCCTTTGTTCAGTAGATCTATTGCAGATGTACCTACTGTATGGAGGAATCCAGTGAGTCAGTGCCTTTTAAAAAGCTGCTGAATTACAGTCTGTTACCCAGGAATGTTCCGTGCTCAGAGCTACATACAGGCAGAAGCAGGGAGAAGCACAGCTAAGGCTAAGCAGACCATGCGAAGTGTGTCTCTCTGTGTGTGTGCGCATGTGTAAAGGAAAGCAGAACAGAAGCAGTGGGGATGAAAACAGCATCTGTGAAGTTCAATAAATGACCCTTGCAGGGCTGTTGGCTTGGACAAACTGCAGATCCCCTCAGGCTGAAAGGAAAGTCTGAAGGCGCATCACCATTCTGATAGATGTGTATCCAGGAATGTGAGATATATACGCAGCTTCAAAAATACTTTGTGGTTGAATGTGGTAACAAATAGGTCCATCATGAGATTGTTGCAAAGTATACTAACAACTGGGAAATCTAATCACACATTTACTTTTCATATCCAGTAGAGTATGGGTCTGCCTGGAAATGTATTTGATGTAGCTTTACAATGTTTTTATTTTCAACACTGAAGAGCTGATGATATTTTGAAGTACCTGCTGATGAGTCTATATAGTTGACATTTTGATCAGGCCATCATGTGGTGCACTAGTTTGTTCCTTTCCATCTCAGGCCCTGTGTAGAGTCGTCTAACTTCACGGACTTGTAAATTGAGGAGATAAATAACTTCTGTAATTAAGATCTGTTCAAATCAAAGTGCGCACACTGAGTTTTGCAGTACACCCGGTCAATGTAAACAGCAGGCTGTCTTCTGCAGTCATTTTCTTTTTACCCATCACTATCGCATACTGGTGTCTTGAGGGTGGTACAAACTCAAGCTAATCCTCGCTTTGCTTACTTTGTATATAGAAGTAATAGTTTACTCTTAAGATCTTGTGTAAATATGATATAATTGGTCAAGCATGAGTGTCTTTAAAGTGCAATCAGCCTAATGAATAACAGACTTCTGTTAGGAACAGCAGTGGAGAGGAGTAATGCCGCCAGGATAAAAATGAATGGATGTTTGAGTTTTTGTCATGGGAATTTGTCAGCACATCAAAAGCACCAGTTTCCGTTTATTGTGGATCTTGCCAGTTTGATTTTTTTTTTTAAGAAAAAAAGTCAACTATGATGTTCTTCTCTAAATACACCCACAAGTACATTGAAATATCTAAGCATGAAGTATTATAGCCGTTTTTGTTTGTTTTTGGAACCCTGTTGTAAAGCTTGTGATCAAAAATAATTTCAGTAGCACTGCCATGACAGTCTGTTATATTCTGCTGACTCCTCATATTCCACCACATCATTTTCTGTTTCTTTCTAAGTGATGTAATTTAGAGCCTTAATTACTATAGTTGGTAGATGCAAATTAACAGCAATTGAACTTGTGTGGAGATATAAAGCCACAACTCAGATAAAATCCCCAACTTGGAAGTTGCAGAATTTCTGGCGGTCCACAGCAAACCACTGTAGGTAAAACTTAACTTTCCAAGTAATTGCAAGATTCATGAATCATAATGCTCTTGAAATCTCCTTCAGCGCACACGCATCCCCAGGGAACTCCACTTTAAGCCACAAGGAGTCATAGCACGCCGATTGAGAGGCCACTATGGAGCTTTGACTTACCCACAACGGAGTTGCATGTAGGAGTGAGTGGGTGCTGAAGGTGTTGAGCTAAAAACGAAGTCTTAAGATCTCAGTGAAATGTCCTAACTCTATGTTCTACTAGAAAAAAGGTAGTGGGTTGGGGGGAAGAGGGGGTTAACACGCACAGGCATTTAATCTGTAGATCAGGTACCATAAGCAGGCATGTATTGTATGTGATTGTTGGGAAAATGGGGTAAAGAACAGACCTGGGGTTGTGGGTTAAGGTTGCACATTTCAGAGTGATGAGATCCAGAAGCCAACAGCACTTGGCATTGCCCTGTTGCTTCCTGCCCCACAGGCTTGGGGTCGAGACACATGGTTCGGGTGAAAAGTGGATGGAGGTTGGGAGACCATATAAAGCTACGGGCCATGATACAGCCTGCTCCACAGACTCCTTTGCAGGGGCTGGATTTGTGGCAGCCCACCGCTCCCACACATCCAGCATTGGACCCTGAGCCTGAACCAGATCCCACAGTGGTTTGTTTTACAACCTTGAACACAGTTAGCCTTCAGATGCTCAGCGTAGTAATCAAGCTCTCCCAGTTTCCGCTTTCTGTCCTTTTCAACAAACCTCTTTTCTTACTTAACCACTTGGCTCAATTTAATTTGATTCTTTATTTATGTATGCTCATATAGTTAGATTTGTTTTATTACAACTGCTACTTCCTGTCATCCAAGTTCTGGAAGCAGTTCTGAGTAGCAGAATTTATACCGCCAGCCGGACTGTTTAGAGGTCTTTTTTGTTGTTCATCAGTCTATTAGTCCTAACCTGAGCTCTACAAGCATGTCTATTAACTTCCTTCTGGGAATCTGTTGCCAGTTAAGCTGAAAAATCTCAAATTTGCTACATGTTGAACTTTCTAAGCTACCACACATCTACTTAAAAACACAAGTAATGACTGAACGCTCCCAACGAATGTTAAACAGTGAAACATAACATCTAATTAATTGGCCCATCTGAGTATGTTCTGTTCAAAACAATTTAACTATAATTATTTGTTTAAGGGGACGAAGCACCACTGAAGTGTTCATTTTAAAGCATTGTGAATGCACAACTCTGCCATGTCTTTACTAGAGAATGCTTGAAAAGGCAGGAGGGTTTCATCAGGGCCATAATAATAATGCGAGGCGTCATATGTCAGCTCTGATGCAGAATCAGCCCAGTGGCTTTTCAGACATTTAAACTGGATTTAAATTCTGTCAGAAGATGGATGCATTTTTTAGAGTAATAGCCATGGGCGTAGTCAGTGAGACTGCACATTCCTCCTTTGGATCTTTTGATCAGGTTTTTTTTTTACAAACAGCAGAATATTGTCATAAAAAGTAATGTTTCTGTTTCTGTAATTAAAATAGCTTTGGCTCTAGAACAAGGGCCACATTAATTCCCTTCCCCTCTGTGACTCTGAGTCCCTATCCACCCCCTGGTCTCTTCCATTTTCAAATGCATTGTTATTTTCTTTTCTGTTTATTTGATGTGGTATTTCTTGTCAGATTTTTGATGCATATAAGGTGCAGTTAAGGGTCTGTCCCACCTGCTTCACTATGTATGTTTGAAAGTCAGTTGTTTTTTTTCTGCACTTTCTGATTCCTTTTGGCCAAGCGGTGTGGTCTTCACATGACCAATCAAATATGTCAAACCCCAGTGTTTTTCCCCCCACATGTACAACAAGAAAATCTGGCTTCAATTATTATTTTACCCCGAGGGGAACTTCCAAAATTCCTCCTCTCCTCATTTGTCAGAAATGAAGCTCTTTAGTTTCCTGTGATTTGCTGAAATATGTCTTTTGATATTAAATCACACCATTTTTCCACTGGCTGTATGACCAAGACAAATGTTTATCATATTTATTTATGTCATTGGAGATGACCCTGCTGCTCAGCAATGCAGAGGCTTGGCTGCAGATTCCCATGTTATGCTGATTATGAGAAAGAGAGTCTCCTAAATAAGCTACAGTTAAGAGATAATTTGGACAGCACATGAGGTAACTGTAGTTTGTTTAAAGTGAAAAAGACAGTGTGGGGTTAAGCGGGCCGATGGAGGTACTGTTACAAAAACCCTAATGAATCTGGACTGAGACATCCCACCCAAATCTTGCCCAGCTCTTAGTTTGATTCATATTATACTTTGTTGATAAATGTGGTTCCAAATGTTGATTGGGGATCTGTTTCACTTGTTTGTATGTCAACAAATCCAGCCAAACCCAGTTATGCACCTCTAATCTCCCCATTGCCAGTGTTTTTGTTGCTGGTGCTTATTGTCATAACATCATGCTCTGGTAAAGGCCTCTTCAATGTGGCAAGGAGAAGGAAATGCTATCTGAAAATTGCCGCTGACGTTGCCGAAACAAATAACCCTACTCATGCTGCCGCTACATCTGTAGCCATTTTAAGCCTTCATTTATACCATTTAAGCTCTCATTTGAATTCACCAGCACAAATAAACATTTCATAATAAACTGAAAGCTATGATGTCATATGCAGATGTTGAATTTTGATTATTCCTTTTTGCTTCATGAATTCGTCCGAATCTTGTCTCTCAAAGGCAAAATAGATGACATCATTTTTTCTTGGCATGGACGGGTCGGTGCTCGCTCCCTTGACTGCAGCCGTTCCACTACAGACACAAGGCTGCCCAGTCCTGATATACCTCTACATCTCCTCTGCTGTGTTAGTTTGTGTGTTACTGTAAAAGCCATGTGTTTTCATAGACAGAAATAGAAAGCAATAAGAGATGCTTTTTTAGGACTGCTGGGCTGTCGGGCAGGCTCTAAGCAGTGTGTGCTGCCCAGTGATAAAATGACATAAGGCAGAAGTTTGAAAAAATATAATGATTTAATTTTTCTGTGTTTAGTTGTTCAGTTTTTTGAAGCTTGGTTTTTGTTTTAGTCATAAATCATCAATTGTAAGACTAGTAGAACAGTGGTCCCAAAACTTTTTTTTCCCCCACCACGGACCGGTTTAATATCAGACAATATTCACACAGACCGGCCTTTAAAGTTTGGCAGATAAATGCAGCAAAATAAAAAGAACCGATGGCGTAAAAAACTGTATTATTTTTAAATATAATAAGAAATGTCAATCCAATGTGTACTCGCAACTTTATTAGCAGTGTCCCTGTATCATCACACCAACAACATAGTACGAGCAACATCCTCTCTGCCCTGACTGGGAGACTGGGAGTTTGTATTAGTTAAGTTCATCCTTTGAACAGAACACATGGTAGTTGCATTTGTACCTATTAAGGGTTTTACATTTTGTCATAATGAAGCCATCCATCCATTATCTGTACCCGTCCATCCTATGCAGGGTTGTGGGGGGGCTGGTGCCCTATCTCCAGCAGTCTCGGGGCAAGAGGCTGGGTACACCCTGGACATGTCGCCAGTCCATCGCAGGGAAACACAGAGATCCAGGACAAACAACCACGCACACTCATACCTAAGGGGAATTTAGAGAGACAAATTAACCTAACAGTCATGTTTTTGGACTGTGGGAGGAAGCCGGAGTACCCGGAGAGAACCCACGCATGCACAGGGAGAACATGCAAACTCCATGCAGAAAAACACCAGGCCGGGATTTGAACCTGGGCCTTCTTGCTGCAAGGCAACAGTGCTACCAACTACCACTGTGCAGCCTATCATAATGAAGCCACACATTTTAATATATTTTTAGGGGTTTAATATAAAATATCTGCACACGCAGTCCCTGTTTATGAAGTGGGAGGTAAATGTTTCGTAGTTATTAAAATTTTGTACGAGTTAAAATATAAAAGGTGTGGCCTGCATTTTTATTCAAAGCCATACAGCTGCAAGAATTTGGAGATTTGCTTTGGACATGTACAGACCGACATTTATGCCAGTTCTTTGCAAAATAGCTCAAATTCTCTGAGCTATAGCTCTGTTTAATTTGATGGGGAAAGTCGCTTAACCGTCATTTTCAGGTCTTCCCAAAGATTGTTTGATTTAGGTCTGCACTCTGACTGAACCATTCTAACATAGGAATATGCTTTGATCTAGACTATTCCATTCGAGAAGATTTAAGGATTGCATGACTAATAGTCATGTTGTCAACATAATATCTCACCGTAGAGGTGGTTTTCCAAACTGTATTCACTGTTGAATGAGACTCCTGCTTACTGAATATGATTTACAGTAGAGTACACCCAGACACTCAAGCCCAACATAAAGAACAATCAATATTTCTCTTTTCCTCTTCTGTGGTGGCATACCGTCTTTCCAAAACTCAATTTAGCATTAAAGTAAGTTTGTACCTTTTGTTTTCCCTGCAGACGTGCACTGAACCTTGGCATTCTGCGTGACCCAGGTTCAGAGGTGGAGGATCGCCAGTATCAGATTGATCTCCAGTCTATCAACATTGGTACTGCTCTGTGGGAACAGCTCAAGCCGGAGAAGGAGGGAGCTAAAAGAGGGGTATCAGCCGAAAGTGAGAGGAACTCTCAGAATCCAGCCCTGGAGTGGAACATGGCTAGCAGGTTTGCCACTAATGCTACACAAGGCTACTTAATGATTTATGTATGTTGCATCATTTAGACATAGAACCTAATTTTTCTGCTTCCGTACTGATAAATGCAGTTTTGTTTTCATTGGATTTTTTTTTTTTTTTTTTTACATATCTGCCTGGGTAAAGGGCTGCAAAGATCTTTTGCCGTTGCTCACTTCTCACATATAAGTCCTCACTAACATATCTTAACAAAACTCTTAGCATTAAACTGGTGATTCCCGGACTCACAACAATGCCAAGTTTTTAAGTTTACACAAAAGCAGCACATGACAAGCACGCAGGATCTTTAAGAAGTCTGTTATAAGCAACCTCCAATGTGACTAAGTAAAAAAGGTCCCTTTAAATTATATGTAAAAATAAAAAAAATTTGCAAAAATTACATAAAGCTCCTGAATATCATCAGGGGTGGGATTATTTTTCCGAATGTTCCCAGAACGACTATATGTAATGCAACATATTAACTGTAAGTTAGTCAGTTTGTAGTTATTAAATGATTTCCTTATTACACAGCCTTTACATTCACGCTCATAAATACAAACCCTTGACTTTTTTATAGGATCGGGAGCTAAAACAAGCAGAAATGTAACAGCCTGTTTGGCCCCACATCCTTTTTTCCACTCATGTATTGAGAGGGAACAGGCCCAAAAATCACAGATTTGCAGGCAAAGAGTGCAGATTTGTTCCCTGTCAACTAAAAATAACCCTTGTGGAAGAATGCATTGCAAGATCAACACAAGCCTGATTGAGACTGTGCTCCCAGGTCATCAGGTCTTCAAGTGATGCATGCTGAGACACACAAACACCATCCTCACCCAGACGGCCTCAGACATGCACTCTCTCGGGTGCAGGTTCAAACTAACCATCATACATACTAATTATGGACATCAATATTTTCTTTGTTTTAAGCACACATACACACAGAGACGGAGCGATAGTCTTTGGAGTCCTGCCTGAAAAAAAGCAGACTGTCGGTGTTGCAGCTGATACTGATGTATGGGTCCTGGGCTCTCAGCGATGCAGTAAGAGTTTTATGTGGCAGCCGGTTAAGATTTATTTACTGGGGTTCTTTTTAATATAGACTGTTCTTCCAGAATGGGCTCGTGCTACTGTACATGTTCTCATAAATGCAAGCGATGTATCGCCAATTTGTGTATATACTGTATAAACAGTGAGTAACCTAAGAATATCAGCAACCTGCGATTTTCCAAGTTCTCCCACTTAGAAATTATGGAGGGGTCTGAAATTCACAGTGTAGATGCATTTCAACTGTGAGAGACAGTATTCCAAAAGAAATTCAGGAAATCACATTGTCTCATTTTTAAAGAATTTATTTGTATTTTATTGCGGCACATAAGTATTTGAACACCTGGCAATCAGCAAGAATTCTGGCTCTCAAAGACATGTTACTCTGCCTTTAAAAACTCCACCTCTACTACATCTATTAATCTAAATTAGCAGCCCCTGTCTGAGCTCGAAAAGACACCTTTCCACCCCACAGTCACTCAGACTCCAAGTACTACCATGGGCAAGACCAAAGAGCTGTCAAAAGACACCAGAGACAAAATTGTAGACCTCAACAAGGCTGGAAAGGGCTACAGGGCAATTGCCAAGCAGCTTGGTGAAAATAGATCAACTGTTGGAGCAATTGTTAGAACATGGAAGAGGCTAAAGATGACTGTCAGTCTCCCTTGGACTGGGGTTCCATGCAAGATCTCACCTTGTGGGGTATCACTGATGATAAGAAAGGTGAGGAATCAGCCCAGAATTACACAGCAGGAGCTGATCAATGACATAAAGAGAGCTGGGACTACAGTTTCAAAGGTTACTGTTGGAAGAACACTACGCCGTCATGGTTTAAAATCATACATTGCACGGAAAGTTCCCCTGCTCTAGTCATGAAGACATGAGGAGCCTTGGGAGAAAGTCATGTGGTCAGATGAGATCAAAATATAACTTTTTGGTCTAAACTTAATTCGCCGTGTTTGGAGGAAAAAGTCGGATGAGTTGCATCCAATAAAACCATCCATACTATGAAGCATGGGGGTGGAAACATAATGCTTTGGGGGTGCTTTTCTGCAAAGGGGACAGGAGGACTGCACTGTGTTAAGAAGAGGATGAATGGGGCCATGTATTGTGAGATTTTGAGCAACAACCTCATTCCCTCAGTCCAGGGCTGTACAGTGCGACAAAAAAAACTGTCTGTGCGATAAACATTTTTCATACGTAGCACCAGTGCGACAGCTTTGTAAGTTGCATGTTTTTTTTTTTTTTACTGTAAGATGCCACCATGTCAGATGAAGCAACTGTGTCTGAACGCTGCACAGTGGCTGCAGTCACTACTAGTTCACTTCGTCTAATCATGTGACTTCACCCCGTTAGGCTAAAACAAGGGAACGGTGTTGCCAACGTAGCGACTGTGTCGCTATATATAGCAAGTGTTTAGACCCCTCTAGCGACTCTTTGGTGTTTTTGGAGACCTTTGGAAACACTGACGTAAAGCATGCATCAACATTACTGTTCTCACCGAACAGCTGTGCTGCAGTGAGCCCAGAGCGCTAACAGCATGCATATATATATATATATATATATATATATATATATATATATATATATTAGGGCTGTAAAACAATACAAAAATTTAATCTAATTAATCACAGGGTAGCTGTAAATTAATCACGATTAATTAACATTCCTAAATATGACAGAAAAAGTACAATTTTTGGTGTAAATAAAGGATGAAACCAGAAGCTGTTGCTCTTTTTTTTAAGGAAATACAGGAGAGATGCATGGAACTTTTGTTTTGAATTCCACAATCACATTTACACGTGGATATTTTTACCTATTAATCTTTTAGCCAGTTGCTAAGGCAAACTAACTGGTTAACATTTTATGAATGTAAAGCTGAAAGTTTCTTATTCAATTTTGGACAACCCTGACCATCGTCTTCATGGGACTATCCTACAGAAACGGTGTCTTCTGTCAGAGGCTTCTTAAGTTTTGCTGCAACACCTACTGCTGCAGGAGATCATTCCTGCCTAAGGCCATCAGGATCTACAATAGCTCCTTGAAAAAATTAAATGAGCTACAACACCACTTATCTCTCTCTGGGACCAATTAAGTATTTTTTATTGAAATTTTCTGACTTAATAGAGGGATCATTTGTTTATCAACACCGAACCTTTACGTTACTCTCTGGTTCCCACTGTTATTATTTGCAGTTATCAAACAGTTGTCATACTGTTTACATGAGAAGCAAGCACTGAATGCAGCGCAGGTTTAATTGTGGGGTAAACAGGGCAGGTCATTTTGTGCATGCGTTAATTGCGTTAAAAAAATTCATTGCATTCCACGAATTAATCAACCGGCATTAATGCATTAATTTTGACAGCCCTAATATATATATATATATATATATATATATATATATATATATATATATATATATATATATATATATATATATATATATATACACACACACACACACACAGGGGGATGATATGATATATTGCGATACTATGAGTAAGACGATATGTGATTTTTAAAACTGAATTTAATTGTAGAAAAACTGTCACAGCATTCCATCCAGTTTTAATACCAGATCTAGCTGATCCACTGGAACGAAGAAGGTGTAAACAGCCACCAACTAGCTGTCATAGTTTTAATTTTACTACAAAAATTACTTTAATCACTAATGGTTCCATTCAAATTCTGAAAAATAAGAAAAAGTTAAAAAATCGATACATTGCTTTTGAATATCGATACAATATCATGACAAAATATTGCAAAATATGTTTTCTTACATCCCCATATATATATATATATATATATATATATATATATATATATATATATATATATATATATATATATATATATATATAATATGATATAATGAGACGTCTAAATATTAGCTCCGTTATGCTTCAGCCTACTGTTATTCAGTGTCAGCCACTACCAAGTCATGACAGAACATGTGATGGAGAATACTCCCGCAGATTGAGGAAAGGGGAGTAGAAGAGTCAAGTTCACAGCTTTACTTGTCTACTATGATCACTCGCAGAAGTGCACCACCTCGGTTTTAACAAGCTTTGACACACACTGCCTCCAAAGTTCACACCTTTTCCTTATTCCCTGCATCAGTATGCTCTGTCCTATTTAGATTTCAACTTGAGGCATGTTCACTATGTTGCCTTCTGGGTTCAGTTTCAGTAGTTGTGGATCTGTAGTGGCCTCCGTTAGCTTGCCGAGGTTTTGTGAGGAAATTCCAATACCATGGATCGGCTGACAGGCTCTATCCTCGCCACAGTTTGTAGTTGTTCACTAGGAAATGACCCTTTATCATAGTGCTGTGAGCCACTTACCCAGGCCTCTTTTTATTTCCTACTGCCATTCATGTGTCAGTTTACTGATTGGATTATGTGCCGTTGAATTTGGATGGTTTTTTTGTGTGTGTTTTGTGGGGGCATTCGTGCAAAACAATTTTGCTGACAGAGAGAAAGAGAGATATGTGGTGTTCTCAAGGCCATTTGAGCTGTCATAATACTGGTAAATTGAACCGTATGCCTCCAAGCTTTGCTGGTGAATGATAGCACCTGTCCACTGCAACGGGACTCTCATTGTTTCAATCCGCTGTCTGAGGGGAGATTAGCCATCAGCAATTGGCCTCACAGATCATTTCACCTCTGAATTAGGCCCCTCTTAAATTCTGTACACAAAGAAATGTGTCAGAAAATAATCCCTTAAGGGCACTGGTAATGCACATTTGTATAGCAGAAGTGAATGTGATATTGGTTCCGGTTAAGTACTGTAGTCTGGGGCCACCTAGACACTGGGCCTCTCATAATCCCAGCCAACTATAAATATAGGAAGCTGTACAACTTGATTGTTTTAATAGCACCAGATGTGGCAATTAACACCACCTTATAAAGCTCTCTTGTATGTTTGTTTTACTGCTAACAAATGTTCCCACAAATATGACTTGATTGTGGGAATGAACGTTAGTGAAATGGAGAGAGTTGATATGAGAAGTTCTCAGTTTGATCTTGTGTATACACTTAAGTGTGTTCCCGACTGAGCTCTGTCAAATAACACCTCAATCTGTAATCTTATTCACGATTTCCAAAAAATATCCTTGAACGGAAATGTAAAAAACTCATTGTCAGAAATCAAGCTTGTGAAAGAAAATCCATATTTAATATGTGTCTTTTGCATTTAAAAAAAAGTTTTAAACAAGGTTTTAACGGTACATGTATTTGGATTTTACGGTACAGCTCTGTCGGTTCAGTACGCACGCGTACCGAACGAATCCAGCTGTTTTCTACGTGAACACACGCAGAATGTTTTTATGTGCAGAGCGCAGTGCAACTTTCCTCAGCACAACCTAACAAATGACACCAAAACAGAAAGGACTGGCAGCTATCACTAAATTCTGCTATTTACTAGGGATGTCCCGATCACATTTTTTTTGCCCCCTGAGTCGAGTCCGAGTCATTTGATATTAAATATCTGACAATACCAAGTCCCGATCCGATCCTACCGCAATGCATTAAAAAAAATTTTTTAAAGGACAACACATCCAAGTTGTCTTTTTAAGTTTTTTTTTAGTATTTAAATGATGCTGTACAATGTGAGATTCGCTAAAGTGTTGCTCATGCAAGGTCACATGTTGTAAATAAGACTTGCATTGACCTATTGTGCAGTAAAGCTTAGCAGTGACATCGAACAAACAGACAAACTCCATACGTTCGTGTGGTAACCCCAAAAGCAGAAACCTTTGATACAAGAACTAACAGGCGGTCACGTAGCTTGTTGTGAATCAGAGCTGTTTCTGTAAAGTAGTGATGAGAAGACATCTCATACCGTGTCTTCAGGTGCTCTGGGAGACTGCAAAATACGACATTTACAACCACAAACAGCGTCTCGTCATCCCGTTTGATCTTGGTTATGATCGTTTTGACCTTTACGCTGTCCTTAGGCAATTTCTCCTTGTGTTTTTAAACTTTTGGTTTCGGCCGGCTCAGTGTTTTTGTAAGGGTGCTGTATCAGATTTACAGTGTTGATTACAGCTCAGTCTTTTCCACTAAGAGTAATGTCCAGTTTGCACACATTACATGTGGTTTCTGCACTCCTTTCGCTGTTCAGCTTAAAATACGTGACGTTGTTGTTGTCAATGCAACAGTGAATATTGATGTAGTGGAACTTGCTGAAATTAAAACTAAGCCACTGTCAATCCATTTGACAATCTCTGTCATAGGATGAATCTAGAACGTCATGCTTGTTGTTTTATGAGATTATATCGGATCATTTACACCGGTTTCCGATCATTTAAATATCACGTAATCAGGCTCTATTTCCGATCAGGTGATTGGATCGGGACATCCCTACTATGTAGGGAACATTAATGGTTTCTCATGCAGCTACAGTAACAAAGGAAAGATGGTCCAAACCAGATCAAACTTGGTCACCGAACACGTCTTTTAACAGCAATAAGGTACAGTAAGGTCAATTCTATACTTTGAACTTTTTTAAGTTATAGAACATAACAAAATCAAATTAATTTCAGGAATTGAAAGGAAGGAATTTAGTAAAAAAAGGTTCTTTGTTTGATGTTGATCAAAGTAAAAAAAAAAAAAGTTACTGTATATGCACATTTGTATTTATTTTTCTTCATTTAAGTGTACCAAAACGTAGCGAACCGTGATTTCTGTTTACCGTTACACCCCTAGTGGTTTTTAGAGGTTATTCTGGCACTAGTGACCTTTTTTACGGTACAGAGAGGGGGGGGAGAGACATGCTGCAAAGGTCCCAGGGACGGAAACCAAATCCTGGACTGTTGTGTTGAGAATTAATAGTCTACATATATGGAGCACCCGCTCTACCCCTACACCTTTTGCCGCCGCATTTATGAACATTTTCTGGTTTTGTGTTTATGTTGACTCGTCATTCGTAGCCAGAGGGGGACGGTCTTCTGATTTTTATGATTGCTAGCCATAAAAAAGGTCAAAAGACAGGCATACTTCATTGATTAAACGCAATCTTACCGTCAAGCTTTCTGTTAAATAAAACATACCATAATACACTCATTGAAACTGAATGAGTAGGTACTTAGAATATAGTGTGTTTATGAATAACAGAACTGTAATTTTCTCGTTTGTGTCTCTGTACAGCATCAGACGCCAGCAGGAGCGTCGAGCAATCCTGACCCCAATCTTGACTGACTTCTCTGTCCGGGTGACTGCTGCTCCTGCCATCATCTTTAGCAAAATCCTCTCTCCTGATAGCGGACAGATGGAGGTGAGCGTAGTCTGCACAATGTGTGCATAATTTTTATGAAAAATCAAAGCATTCAGATTGTTTTTGCTGCTGTTATGTTATGGCTTGAGGTGTACTGAGAAACAGATCTAGGAAAGTCTCACGGGTGAGGATCTCCAAGCACGTACTCGGGAGGTAACCTTGGGAACTACCGAGAGGCAGAGGTTAACCATGGAGCGAGGAAAACCCAAGGAGAACATAATAACAAGAAGAATAATGCAGAGGGCTAGAGATAACACTTGGGTTGACACTCAGGTGTCCAAAGTCCAGCAGGCAGCTCCTCTTGAGCTCCAGCTGATTAGCTTGATTACGCACAAATGTGCAGCAGCTCGCTACTCAGGCCACGCCCTCCAGGAAAACTTGAATCTCAGTAGAAATCCAGCTGTTTCATGGAGGCCTCTGAGATTTGTTAGAGAATAGACTGCATCATGAAGACCATAGAACACAGCAGACTGGTCAGGGAGAAAGTTTAGGGCAAGTTGACGTTTAAAAAACATTCTTCCAAGCTTTGCTCATCTCACGCAGCGCTAGTCAATCCATCATTTATATATAGAAATAGAAGGGAAAAACCGCAGCCCTACCTGGCCATGACCTGGCCATGCATTTACACTGACATTATTCAGAGAGGCAGCCAGGAGATCAAGAGTAACTCTGGAGGAGCTGCAGAGATGCTCCCTTCATGCGTGAAAACCTGTCAACAGAACAACTATTAGTCGTGCACTCCACAAATCTGGCCTTTGTGGAAGAGTGACAGAATGACATTGTTGAAAGAACATCATAAGTGTGGAAGGAGGTGCTCTAGACTGAAATTGGATTTCTTGGCCTGAATACGAAACACTACGAATATGCGAAATTGTGCGAATATGCAACCTCTACCATGAAACATGGTGGTAGCAGCATCATGCTGTTGGGATGTGCTTCTTCAGGAAAGCTGGTCAGAGTGGATAGGAAGATGGATGGAGCTAAAAGCAGGGAATTCCTGAAAATAACACTATTAGAGGCTAAAAATGTTTGTACAACAGTTGAATTGCGCTGCTCTGGGTGGCTGCATGTTGGAGTGGCTCTGTTGGCTACATATTAAGTTTTGTTTTTTGTACATTGGTTCCTCTTATTTCTTAAAGAAGATTGCATTTTTTTCTACCTGTATACTTTATGGTGGTACTTTTTGGTGCTGTGAAGCTGGAAGGATTTTTGCTGTAAATTTTTCCCTTTTTGATAATTTGTTATGATGCGTAACCATGGCAACAATGTGGTTTACAGCCGGGAGCAGCTGATTAACATCGCAAAAGCTGAAATAATACCTCAACTGAAACCACAAATCCCTGATGAGTTGATAAGGAGGAGACGTGGATGCAGAGCAGGAGCGAAAAGGAGACAGAGAAAGAGGAAGTTCAAGCCATCTCTTCCATCGATCATAATGGGCAACGTAAGATCACTGGCTAACAAGATGGATGAACTCCAAGCCCTTACAAGGACTCAGCCAGAGTACCGTGAATGCAGTGTTATTTGTTTTACTGAGACGTGGCTGCTGGATCATATCCCCGACTCCAACGTCTGTCTGCCAGGCTTCCTGACTGTACGAGCAGACAGAGATCTGAAGACGAGCAGAAAAAGGAAAGGTGGTGGAGTAGCAGTGCTTGTAAACAACAGATGGTGTCATCCAGGACATGTTACTATGAAGTGTCGTCTCTGCAGCCCAGATGTCGAACTCTTGGCAGTGAGTTTTCGTCCATATTATTTACCAAGAGAGTTCACCAGTGTAATTTTGGCAGTTGTTTATATTCCACCTTCAGCCGTTGCCGACAATGCATGTGATGTCATCAGTTCCATTGTTGCTAAGCTACAGACACAGCACCCCAATGCATTTGTGGCAATATCTGGTGATTTTAATCATGCCTCGCTCTCTACTACACTTCCAACATTTCAACAATTTGTCAGCTGCTCTACAAGAGAAAACAGGACCTTGGATTTGTTTTATGCAAATGTAAAGGATTCATACATGTCCAAACCAAGACCTCCTCTGGGACAATCAGATCACAATCTTGTTTTTCTCTGTTCAGAATATAAACCACTTGTTCAGAGGCAACCTGTGACAAAATGAACTGTGAGAAAATGGTCACAGGAAGCTGAAGAAGCCCTGCAGGGTTGTTTTGCAACCACAGACTGGATGACTCTTTGCCAAGCACATGGAGAGGACATCAATGCCATGACTGAGCGTGTGACTGACTATATAAACTTCTGTGTGGACAACATCATCCCCACCAGAACAGTGAGATGCTTCCCTAATAACAAACACTGGATCACCAGTGACCTGAAGGAACTGCTAAACAAGAAAAAAAGAGCCTTCAGGGAGGGAGACAGGGAATTACTGAGGAGTATACAGAAGCAACTTAAGGTCAAGATCAGAGACAGCAAGTAGGCATACAGGAAGAAGCTGGAGAACAAACTACAGAGGAACAACATCCGAGATGTCTGGTCAGGAATGAGAAAGATCACAGGTTTTAAGGACAAGAAGGATTGGATAGATGGAAGTCTGGACAGAGCCAATGAACTGAACATATTTTTCAACAGGTTCAGTTCAGGAACTAGCTCAGCATCCCCCTCTCCTGTTCCCAGCCAAAGAGACATCCCACTCTCCTCTTATCAACAGCTTTCCTGTTACACCTCGGATGTTTTATCCTTCACCTCAGCCATGGACTCTTCTAATTCCACAAGTTTGACTTCAACCAAGTCAGGAAATGCTGCTACCCCCTTTGCCTCCCCCTCCCACTTGTCTGTCTCCAAAAGTCAGGTGAAGAGGCAGCTGGAGAAACTGAACCGGAACAAGGCTGCAGGTCCAGATGGTGTCAGCCCCAGAGTCCTGAAGGCCTGTGCAGAGCAGCTCTGTGGGATTCTGCAGCACATCTTCAACCTTAGCCCAACTCAGGAGAAGGTTCCAGTGTTGTGGATGACATCCTGCCTTGTTCCAGTACCAAAGAGAACTCACCCATCAGTCATCAATGACTACAGACCTGTTGCCCTGACATCCCACATCATGAAGGTCCTGGAGAGACTCCTGTTGGCACCCCTGAGTAAGCAAACAAGAACGTATCAGGACCCACTGCAGTTTGCTTATTGCTGTGGAGTTGGAGTTGAAGATGCCATCATCCACCTACTTCAACCAACCCACTGTCATCTGGACAAAGCAGGCAGCACTGTGAGGATCATGTTCTTTGATTTCTCCAGTGCATTTAACACAATTCAGCCTGATTTGCTTTGTCAGAAACTCCTGAAGACACAGGTGGAGCCCTCAACAATCGCCTGGATCAATGACTACCTGACCAACAGACCACAATTTGTGAGACTGAAGAATTGTGTGTCAAACCAGGTGGTCAGCAGCACAGGAGCACCACAAGGGACCGTACTCTCACCATTGCTTTTCACTCTGTACACCTCAGACTTCCAGTACAAATCAGAGACCTGTCATCTGCAGAAATACTCAGATGACTCTGCAATTGTTGGGTGTATCAGAGATGAACAAGAAGCAGAATACAGAGAGCTGGTGGACCGCTTTGTGACATGGTGTGGAAACAATCGTCTCACCTTGAATGTGAACATAACAAAGGAGATGATTGTAGATTTCAGAAGAAACAGGGATAAGTCAAACACTGTTTCCTTCATGGGAGAAGAAGTGGAGGTGATTGAGGAATATAAATACCTCGGAGTTCACCTTGACAACAGACTGGACTGGAGGCGCAACAGTGAAGCCGTCTACAAGAAGGGACAGAGCAGGCTGTACATCTTGAGGAAGCTTAGGTCCTTCAAGGTTTGCAGCAAGATGCTGCAGATCTTCTACAAGTCTGTTGTGGAGAGTGTAATCTCTTCAGCCGTCATCTGTTGGGGTAGCAGCATCAGAGCCAGGGACTTAAAAAGGCTAAACAACCTGATAAAGAAGGCTGGTTCTGTTCTTGGGACGACTGTGGAACATCTGGAGATGATAATGCAAAGAAGGATTCTTCATAAAATCAAAAAAATTATGGACAACCCTGAGCATCCTCTTCATGAGACAGTCATACAACAACAGAGCGTCTTCAGTCGGAGGCTTCTTCAGTTTCGCTGCAATACAGACCTCTACAGGAAATCCTTCCTGCCCACAGCCATCATCATCTACAACAACTCTTTAAAGAATTAATTATATGAGCTATACCAACACTTAATTTCCCTCTGGGATCAATAAAGTATTTTTGAATTGAATTTGAATTGAATTGAATTGAATTGAACAAAGTGCCTAATAGAGCATGTTTAATGTTTGTTGTCAAATTACAAGATTGGGACTGCAAAGCAGCAAATTTCCATTGCTCATTTGCGATACTTTTTGTTAATCTGTGTGATACAACAAAAATATGTTGCAATGTTGTATCAAAGTTCATCGCTTGTAATGTAAGCGTTTTCAACAAATGAGTTGCTATTTTCCAATGTTGACTCTAAATCCTTTGTTAAAGCTCAGATTTTTGGATGATGTTAGCATATCTGGCAGGTGTGACTTTGATGTTTACCAAGATAACATGTTTTTCAATTATATAATTCATTATTTGTCCTGGTTAGAGGCAAAATGATAAGCAATCAATGAGGCAAATGGAACATTTGTTTTTCTTTCATGTTTTTTTGACAGTTACTATCAATAGTCTATGGGGAATTCTGCCATCCAATTCACCCAATGTTGTAATATTTTCATAAAACCTTGCAAGGGACTGTAATTACTTCAACGTATAATGATATTTAAGAGATTAATATATATTTAACCCATTCAGTATCTTATCTCCTCACTGTCAGTAGGTGAGTTTAAGGATTTTCTATTATTAGTCGGTAAATGTATTCATCCACTTTGTAGGAGTCTGCTCACTACATAAGCTGGCTCCTTGTGCCTGTTGACTATGGCCTGTTAAAGCCATGATTGTAGCCATTACTCTTACAGTCTGCTGTTCATATGAAAATAGACATTGATTATGTGAGATGTCAAAAGTATTTATGTTTTGCTCTTAACGTACAGTAACAAACTCATTTAGAATCCCTCCACCAGCCCAGCGTGTAATGGAGGTTTTTGACCTCCAGAGTTCAAACCTTTCTGCTTATACAGCTGATGTTTTCTGGCACGGCTCTCGGAGACTTCCTGCCTCTTTGATGCCTCGTCCGACCACGCTAACGTGCCCCTTGACAATGTGTAACAGCTAATCCATAGTTTTTACTGAGAGACACACATGCACACGCACAAAGAGTAAGTAATTTGTATAACCTCCTGTGACACAGAGACTCAGAGCCAGCAACAACATAAACAGAACAGGACTTTGAACTGCGTAGTATTGGAAAAATTCTATTTTGAAATTGTCATTATTTTTAATTCCCACTTTACCCGCTTTACCGCATTTCATATCATTAGTTCATACTTAACAAATAATTGTAACAGCTACTGTACATTTATTAAATTATTCGTGGGATATGTTATACTCAGCTCTCTATTAACCAAAAACAGCATACAATATTTAAAACATTGCAGTTCTATAGATGTTTTAGTCATTTCTGTCCAACAGCAGTGTGAGAAGGTACTGTAGGTCTGCTCCATGTGTGTGGCTCAGTCCTCAGTGTAAGTGAGTAATATCCTATCAGATGGAGCCTCCTTGCTCGGGTTTACTCTGCTGGCTGTGGGTGGGACCCTGGAGAGGACAGAGGGTGAAGAGTGGAGCAGAGGAACACACTGAACAGAGACCAGGACAGAGAGCGGTTTGTCATGTGCGCACAGTACTTTAGCATTGTCATAGAAGCAAATGAGAAGAGCAACACATGAGACCGCAAACAATCCCAAAGTTGTATTGGGTACCCTCCACACCCCCCCCACCCCATCCCTCCCCCTACTCCCACCTCTTCTCCTAATTTCCTGCTACCTCCCTTCTCTCTGCAGGAAGTGGTGGTGTGTGGCCACTCTCTGGAGGTGAATGTGACCAGCAGTCTGGATTTCTACCTCAGCGTTGCCCAGGTGCAGCTCCTCCAGCAGCTCCTCAGAGACAACATGGTGGGCTCAAATGCTCCAGAGAAAAGTTCTGAGGTAACTTCTCACACCATATATGTTACACATGAAGATGCACTTGACCTCAGAAGTACTACTGAAATATACCCTCAGTCATACAGTAAAAATATCTGCATTGATATTTTTAAAGAAGATTTTATTCTCCTGCTTACACATACCATATTGTCCGATTAATCCCCTGATTGCTGAACAAGTTCATGTCAGCTTCTAAACTGTTATTTGACTTTAATCTTATCAAGCATAATCACACTAGTGTTCCCTAGAATCTGTCAGGATAGGTCTTCTGAAACAGTTTCCTCACTATCAGCCCTGACGTTTTTGGGTGAATCCAACACATTTAAATATTTACTTACTCAGAGCAAAGCAGTTCTCTAATGTTGCATTAGTTACTGTGCTGTGCTCCGCTCCAGCCATCAGGGCCCTTCCTATTGTTTACAGGACAAGGAGCACCCAGGCGCCATTTACCCCGTCTGACCGCTTAATGAAGCTTTCTAATGGAACACAATAAAGAAATATTTACCAGCATGGGTGAGGAAGCGAGAAGGGGTTTAAATAAAGTGAGTTCACAAAGTAACTTCACTGTTATCTTATTTTGAGATTCGTTTTAGAAGGATCTCTTTAGTTTATTGTGTCAGATGACTCAGTTCTTCTGAAGGCTTCCGAAATACCATAGAAGAAAAGCAACAGAGAAAAACGGACTGAAACTGCTCAGATTATCCAGAACTACTGAAGCATAAACAAAGTATTAATTTTTATTATGGGGGGGGGGTTGTAATCAGTAAATGTTTTTAGGTTTGTGTATTGGAAAGGAATAAACTACAATTTACATGGTGTAAATTAGTAAAAGTGCCCTTCCACCCCTGAAGATGAGGTTCTACTGGTGTATTAAGCGGTTTGACGTTTTTGGTTGTATTTTCTCTCTTTCACCACTAAAGTCAGCTGTCTGTAGTCAGTATGGGATAATGTGCTTGAATGTTGGATTTTTGAGCGTTTGGTTCTGGCATCTTTGTGGATTCTATAGTTGCAGTTTGGACCCCAACTAGATTTCCCTCTGGAACACCAGAATGTTTTTGGATTGTTTGAGCTGGGGTTGTTTTTGTCACAGCTGTATGAATAGTCTACAAAATGTTTATCTGTTTGCTGAATGTCAAGTGGAACATTTATTTGAATGCTCCATTTTTCTCAGTAGAACTTTCCATTGTAGCAATAATCTAGGAGTAAGATATACTCTCTTTACCTCTCAATTCTCTTAACATTACTGATGATTTTGTGATGATTTCTCTGATTCCTTCTCTTTTCCTTTGTATTCCTTTGTATTTAGTGCTGCTGCATAAGGAAACTGACCTTAAATTCACACGTTTTGTTTTGTCATTCTGGAAAATCCATGTTTGCCAGTATCCAGCCTTTACCAGCAGAGCCTTGTGTTGTTAGTGGATACGTTGTTTTCTCTTTTAACCGGGATACATAATACAGAGTTCATTAACATTAAAACTGTGATCACCTGTCTTAGCCTGTGTACTGCTGGGCAGTGGAAGTTACTTTAAATGAATGTTATCAGCTTCAGGGTTAAACTGTTTGTACCTCTGTCTGGTCTTCCTGGTTGTGATAGGATGAGTGGGGGCTCATTTTACAAGCTACAGAGCCCTCTAGTGGTTACCTTTATTAAGAGTTCTGTGTGATTCCTCAGGTCCTTGCTCCTGTTTCCCAAAGTTAAAACACATCATGTAGCACATATCAATATCAAGCTGCCTGTTATCTAACTGCAAAAACAAAAAAGATAATCAATCTGCATTCCTAATATACTCTTTAACTTTACCTTTACCTTATTAATGATATGTACACTGTTTGACAGTTTTCTTTGTACAACCTGCTCCAAGAATCCAGTTGGAAGGAGGTCCTAGACTCAGGCATCTGGTTTGGTTGAGTTGTTTTTGTTGTCGGGATTCAGCTAGCATTTTTGCATTACTGTCCCCGATTCAAACTGAAATAAAACATGTCTCCATTTCTCCCTTCTTCTCTTTGTATTCCCATGTGCAGTTTGTCTTGAATCCCATTCTCTGATTTCAAACAGTTCCCATTACCCCTTACAGCTGTGTTTTATTGTCAGGGTTAATGAATTTGTTTTGTTGGGGCTTTCGGGTTCCTTGGCAGCGGGAGGCAAGCCAGGCGCGTGGGGAATGTGTGCAAGCATTGTGTAGGGTTTTCAGTCATTTCTAAACACTGTGCTATGCCATAAATCTGTTCATACACACACTCAGTTAATTGTCTTTTATTTTTATTCTCCTTCAGTGTGTTCTGAAGCCATTTTTCCACAGTTACTGTTCCAGTTTTATTTTAGAGCAAGATGCAAAGCAAGTGTAACATGATTTCTAAGACGTCTATAAGTAGATGTGTTGCTCTTTAAATCACTGGATTATTAGAATGTTTAACATGGCATTAGCTATGGTTCGTCACAGTCTGACTTCATCTCAGCATTTCCCGGCTGACGGTAATGATGATGAAGTGAAGTGAAGTTGGGTTCGGATCAGGCAGCTTTCAGCAGCAGGAGGTCCCACAGCCCAGGAGCTATGAATAGATGCGGTCTCCAGGACTAATCTGGCTGCTATGTCATCAACCGTGTCACCCGGCAACACAGAAAGGCATACCATCACACACACATGTTCACACAACCAAATAGACGTACACATGCTCTCCACATTCCCTGCATGGTAAGTGTCTGCCACCTTTATTTGGAAGGCGCAAAAGTAATAAGTCTGCATGACCAACCAGCTGACCTGTGTGTGTAGGTGAGTGTGTGTGTGTGTTTGTTTACATGTTTTCCTCTCATATTGGAGTCATAAATCAGAGATGGAAGCTCATATTGACCTTCAATCCATATGGCCACTTCATAACTGTAACCATTGACACAGAGTCAATTTTGATGGCTGAGGCATATTTTACATTATGGAGACTGATTCAGAGTTAAAGTTTAAATTAGACGTTATTGACAAGGTTGATAGATTCTATGCATTTTAGCTTTTTTTTTCACATAAACCATGTACACTGCAGATAAAAACACCCCTTGGTGATAGTCTGTATTTTCATCGTGGGTATTCACAAAAATCGCATAAGAATAAAACTACAAACATCGGCTATCTGCGTATTTGGTTAATGACATCACAAGAATCAAGCAGATCCGCTGTCAGCAAACGCTACAATGGAAATCGATGTTTGGCAGATTTCAACATGAATTCAGAAACATTTGGGTTGCATTTGCTACTTACAAAAACGTTCAACCTTACATGTTTGAGCCACAGTTGGACTCTGATGACCCAAAAGCCATAACAGATACTGCCATGAATGGCTAAGCTGATGAATACAGTGATGATCTGCAGATCTTTATCCCATGCAAATCTGTGTGTACAGTATGTCTGCTAAGAGGGGAAAAAACAAGAACATATTCTCAAGAATCGCGCTGCTCAACGTGGCAGCATGTTGTAGTAGCTGTTATGTTATTTTTGAAGACTTTTGTTCATAATTTTGGATGAGACTTTGCATTTTTGGACAATTATTCAGTCTTATTTTGGAAGCTGTGCAGCTGGAAGGATTTACTGCTTAACAAACTGCATCTACTATACTTTTACTGAACTTTGTTATTATACTTTTCTCATGCTCAGATTGTACCTGTACAATGGTTTACTTCTCCCTTTTTTGTTATTATGATGTCACAGTCCTCTGTTATTTTACAATCTCTCTCTGAATCACTGTGTTGCTGCCATGCCGTTGTTTCAAAAATGTGTTTTCGGAACTAAAGCACTCTTGATCCAGGATAGTTTTGTTTTATAAGCTTATCCTTGATTTCCATATTAGGATGTTTGGCTTCCTCTCTTTCTGACACAGATACGCAAACACATACACAGATGCAGTCTGAATCAGCCATGTGCGTGTAGCAGGAAAATACCCTCTGGTGCAGGGGGAAGTCCCGCTCCACCTCATCCTGGGATGATTACACGCATGGGAAGCAGGGCTCTAGACTTCCTCCAACACTTGTGGACACAGATCCACGTGGTTGCCAGTGCGCACACAGATATTCCAGAGTACCACAGAAGTTCAGGAGAGGCTATCCAACCTCAACAGAACCTAAGATTTAGAGTTTTTAGTACACACACAGGAAGTATCAGACATTGGAAGTACCTGTATTAGAACTCGCTCTCAGGATGTGCTTATATTCCTTTTCTTCCCTTTCTTTTCTCATTGCTCTTTTTTAGCATTATTATGTCAGTTTGATGTTTGTTTTTCTTATTTATTCCTCTAAAGTTCATGGCCCTAAAAAAGTGCTGGCCCATCTAGAGCTGGCTGGTTATATAGCAAGTTGGCTGATACTAGAGAGGGTTCCTCTCTCCACAATTTCTTATTTACACATTTATACAGGACTGACTGTACTCTCTCACGAAGTTTGACTAGCGTTATTTGTACAAAACAGACTATAAATACAGCTATGAGAAACGTCTGTTGGAAGTTAATTTATAGAAAAAAAATAGGGAGTTATGATCATACACACCAAATATTCGTGTACGGTAAACTTAAAACCGGAAAATGTTTCATCTGTCCATCCATCCTGATTCGGAAGCTCTGATTTGGAAAATTCTTAAACTGTATAATTTTAGGTATTAACAATATTACCATCTCTGTCGTTGTATTTTTCTTTTCATGGAAAATGGTCATGTAAATCTATTTCATATGCATTCTATGCAATAAGACAGAAGCTCAACATTTATCATTATAAATAAAATAAAGATAGTTAGGCTAAAGCTTACAGATGGATTAATCTCCACAAATCACTGAACTAAAAATCTAGAGCTCGTCACGCTGCCCTATTCACTCCTCATTGTCTGCACCTGTCCAATCAACCACACCTGATCCTACTCACCTCCTGCCTTTAAAACCCGTCACTTCCTTTCACTCAGTGCCGGATCATTATTGATGTCTCGTGTGCCTTCCCTGCTGTCTCGTTCCTGCCCGATATCCAGTCTCTCCGTTCCTGCCGTCGTCCTCTTCATCATCACCATCACCTCCACCTTTAATAAACATCCTGCACTTCCTCAGCGTCTGCGTTTGGGTCCATACTCCACACACACCTCCAGACAGAATGATCCGGCTGTAAAATGGACCCAGCACTCGCTGACGAGATCGCATCCCTCCGCCAGGACCTCTGGGCCAACCTGGTGAAGCTCGCGGCCTCTCCTCACCTTCCTGTGCACTTCTCTGGAGCTGAGGAGATCCTCGGAGATCCTCGGAGTGCTCCCTCACTTTCAGAGTGTCTTCTCTGCCCGGGATCTCACCGATCTGCGGCGCGAGGCTGAGAGGATTCGCCAGGAGGCGTTGGGCCAGATCGCCGGTCCGCCCTCTCCACCTCCACCATCTGGCCGCAGGCGACGGGCCCGCCGAGCCGGAGTTTCCGGGAGCGGGGAGCAGGGCGGCCACCAACTTCGGCTGCATCCTCGCGCTGCACGCACTGCCAGTTCTCTCCCCCGCCGTCTTTGTCCCTCCTCCAGCTGGCTCTTCGGGTGCTCTTCACATCAGGGAGGAAGACCTGTTCGAGTTTTTCTATGGGGACAAGACGGCCTACCTCTGCTCCAGCGGAGATCCAGGACCTCATCGCAGACGGCGAGACCACCGAGGAAGGGCCGCTTCTGAGGAGGAAGTCGGAGCTGTCCGCTCGCCTCCTGTCCTCCCTGCTGCGATCAGCGCACTGGCTCCTCCCAGTCCCTCAGCTCTCGGCAGCCCTTCAGCTCCAGCTCAGACCTCTTCGCTCAGCCAGAGTTCCAGTCATCTGTGAGCCCGCTCCAGTCGTTTGTGAGCCCGCTCCAGTCGTCTGTGAGCCCGTTCCAGTCGTCTGTGAGCCCGTTCCAGTCGTCTGTGAGCCCGTTCCAGTCGTCTGTGAGCCCGTTCCAGTCCCAGAACCTGCCGTTATCGTGGCTGCTGTGTTCTTAGCAGTCACAGCGGCAGCTCTCCAGCGACCGACATTCCCCCATGGGTCGCTGGAGTCCCGGGGAGGGTCAGGGAGGACCCATCCCCGTCGCTAGAGCTCCCAGGGAGGGTCAAGGAGGACCCGTCCCCGTCGCTGGAGCCTCTTCACCGCCGACCGCTGTCGGTTGAGCCTCAAGATCCTTCTCAGCTGGCGTCCAAGCCCCCAGACTCTTCGTCTCAGCCGGCGTCCGTATTCTTCGTCTCAGCAGGTTTCCGAGCCTCCAGATTCTTCGTCTCAGCAGGCGTCCGAGCCCTCAGATTCTTTGTCTCAGCCGGCGTCCGAGCCTCCAGATTCTTCGTCTCAGCAGGTTTCCGAGCCTCCAGATTCTTCGTCTCAGCAGGCGTCCAAGCCTCCAGATTCTTCGTCTCAGCAGTCGTCCGAGCCTCCAGATTCTTCGTCTCAGCAGTCGTCCGAGTGTCCAGATTCTTCGTCTCAGCAGGCGTCCGAGCCTCCAGATTCTTCGTCTCAGCAGGCGTCCGAGCCTCCAGATTCTTCGTCTCAGCAGGCGTCCGAGCCTCCAGACTCTTCGTCTCAGCATGCGTCCGAGCCTCCAGACTCTCTTCATCTCGGCCGACCTCTACCGGCCAGGCATCGTCGCCGCCGACCTGCCAAGCTCCTCAGCCGCTGCCTGACCCTCAGCAGAGGACCTAAGGGCTGTCCGCCCTATCTCCAGGTCCTCAAGGGAGGATCACCAGGCCGTCTTCCGGACCGCCGTCCAGCCAGAGGACGCCATCCGGGCCGTCCGCCCGATCTCCAGTTCAAGGGAAGATCACCAAGGCGTCCTCCGGACCGCCGCCCAGCCAGAGGACGGCATCCGGGCCGTCCGCCCGATCTCCAGGTCTTCAAGGGAGGATCACCGGGCCGTCCCCCCGACCGCCTTCCAGCAAGGGGAGGCCATCCGGGCCGTCCGCCAGACCTCCAGGTCCTCAGGGGCCGCCACCGGGGCCGTCCGCCAGACTTCCAGGGACGTACCCAAAAAGACTTGGGCCCTCCTTCTGTGGGCGCCCTCCACCCACCCTGGCATGGGTGCTTCCTTTTTTTCCCCCTTTTCCTTCTTGCTCCTAAGTCGTCTGCAATCCGCCTTTAAAGGGGGGGGGTCCTGTCACGCTGCCCTATTCACTCCTCATTGTCTGCACCTGTCCAATCAACCACACCTGATCCTACTCACCTCCTGCCTTTAAAACCCATCACTTCCTTTCACTCAGTGCCGGATCATTATTGATGTCTCGTGTGCCTTCCCTGGTGTCTCGTTCCTGCCCGATGTCCAGTCTCTCCGTTCCTGCCGTCGTCCTCTTCATCATCATCATCACCATCACCATCACCTCCACCTTTAATAAACATCCTGCACTTCCTCAGCGTCTGCGTTTGGGTCCATACTCCACACACACCTCCTGACAGAGCTAGTCACTAGTTAAGTAAAATAAAGCATTCTTTCCCACTCTAACTAGTTCAGGTGCAGCTAAATGTTACACATTTGAAGTTTGAATCCTGAATCCTGGTGATGTCTTCTGCCCTCTTGAGTAACAGTTCTCTTCTTATTGCTGTAAGGGTGTTTGCTGAATGTCAGAAACACGTAGAAGTCCTCATCAAAGCCACTGCGTTGTTGACAAGCTTGGCTCGGGAATCATCCTTGCGCTTTATCCCCGTCTGCGTATGTTTAACATATAAACTATTTCCAAGACCGTTCCTCTTTGTGATGAGTGTTTCATATTGTCTGGTAGATGAAGTTTCTCTTTTGACATCCAGCAACATGAGGAAAGTAAGATGTCAGAGGACCTCTTACCTGATGTCATTCCTATTAGAAACAGAGAGACATGAGAGGAGTGTGAAACTACAAAGCAGGGGAAAAAAGGAACAGATCGGACTGATTAGATGACAGGATCAAGACAGAAAAGGGAAGATTCAAATATGAGTAAGAAACAATTAGACAGATTATCTGTATCTGTGTTTACTTTGATTTCTGACTGTGTCCATTGTATTTATCCGCAAACAGGGGAGTTGTTAATGTTCTTGGGAGGTCGTATTTTAACCACTTAACTTGGCTAATAACCCTCACTGGGGCCTCGACCACCCCCAGCCCCCCATTTTCTTCCAATGCTGCTTAACTCTAAATAGAGCTCTTCGTGCAGCTATCTCCTCCATTTTGACTGCATCACATCTGTAAAGTAACTGTCCTTGTCATTGGCTTATCTAAAACACATATTTTCACAGCCAATGTTCCTTCAACTGCCCCTTTTGTTGTTATGAAACAATATCTTTTTTCTGTCTTGTTGCCCCTCTTGTGTGACTCAACTGTTAATTGACAGCCAGTCATAACAAGTCATGTTCCCTGTTCAGCCCTAGCATCCTAACCAACTTTCTTTTCCAAACATAAGCGTAACACATTCTTAAATTGACTCCTTGGAAACTTGATCTATTTGAGATCAGTAGCAGCTGAATTTGCTGCCTTTTCAATTGGTTTTGGCAAAATTGGCGTGAAAACTCCAGATAAAAATCACGGAGGCTGAAATTCCAAGCAGAAGAACAAATGGAGCCTTTGAGGAGAGACAGGAGGCCCCCAAAGTGAACCCCAGGATCAAGTGACCAGTCAGTTAAGCAGGAGTCAGTAGTGCCCTCGCTCTTGGCCTGCAAGGGAAATAGGGTCACAGACCCAGGGGAGTAGTAAAAGCAGGCTAGGCCAGGCCAGCGCATAGACTTATTTGTAAACTCACATCTGAGACTTGTTCTGTGAAAAAAAGAAACAACAACTAGCAAGGAATTTTGAAAGAGATTCAGAGAGGAGACTTTATTTTCTCTAGACCTGTTTAAGCAAGATTCCAACTAAAATAACAGATGATTTTTGGGTAACTCAGGGAATTTGGTAGAAATACAGTTTTCATTTTGCTCATTTATCTCATAATGTAGAAGTAACCGGAATTTTGTAGGATTCCAGAAAAGGTATTTATTTGCATTTCAGACTTTTGACATTTTGTCCGGGCACGTTTCTTCTTCATACATGTGATTATTTAGTTTAACCATATCTTGGAAATTACACGTTAAAAAGGTTTACTCCTATTATTTGCTTGTTTTTTTTAGATGTCTTAAAAGAGTTAATTTTTTTTTTTTCATTTGCACTCACAGTCTACTAAAAAAGGGTACAAATGTCCATCGCTTTTTAACTGGTTCCTTGTTTGCACAAATGAAGATTTATCCAAACACATTACAGCCACTCAGTGTATTTCAGTATCTAGACGTGATAAAGGAGACTTGCTGAAGTTAAAGCTAAGTATCAGATTGGGGAAGGAAGGGTATTTAAGTGACCTGAATGTGCCATATTTGTTTTTGCCAGACAAGGTGCTCTGATAATTTCAGAAACTGCTGATCTGCTGGTATTTTCACACTCAACCATCTCAGATTTACATAGAATGATCCAAAATGGAGAACTAAGGTATGCACCTCCGACATATCTTAGAACGCACCTAGTTGTGGTTCAACATGCGATAAACTGTATTCAGCCAACAATAGGAAACTAAGTACTAACTACAATTTTGTACACTTGTACACCAAAATTAAGCAATAATTGTCTGATGCAGTTTGTCAAAGCTGGTTGGTTGAATATGACAATCAGTTTACAGCATTCCAACTACTTCCACAGGGACCAAATCTGAATCCAACTGACCACCTTTTGGATGTGGTGAAACTGGTGTATTTAAGATGGCAGAAAATCTGCAGCAACTGTGAGATGCTTTTATTTCAAAATGGGCCAAAACATCTCAAAAATGGTTTTGGGACCTTGTGAAATCTCTGGCACTAATATGACACAAACAAATAAGGCAGTTCTAAAGGTAAAGGAGGGTCCAACCTGATGGTAGCAGGGGGGGACCTAATAAAGTGGCCGATAAGTAAGTAAAGTTTATTTGTTAAGTGCCTTTTACAGACAAAACCATCACAAAGTGCTGTACAGAAAAACAATAAAAGTACCTATATCAATAAAATAACTATTAAATTTAACTGTGTAGGTAAATCATCAGTGAAAGACATCTTAGTCTTTATTTTTTCTCACTTGCTTGAAATTGTCTAGCATGGGTTGTGTTGTACCGAAATCAAAACATGACTCATGCCTCACCCCTATCATCTGGGTTTCCTCTTCTGACTAAACTACCTATGCTTTGTTTGATTTTACACCAACATCATTTATCTCTCCTAATATTTGCTTCTGAATTTCTCTGTCTTACCTCCTAAAGCTTTATTTCTAAGTCTAAAAAGCTGAGTTGTTCCAAAGTGTCCTGTTGAAGCAGAAATGTGTTTTCTAGCTAAGGTGTTCTGCTGTCTTCATGTGATTTTTCCTCTCAAGTAATCCTCTATTATTGTGCATTTTTGGCCGATACGCTCATATTGTCAAAACTTTCTTTGCTAAATTGGATAAGGATACTTTTTCTTGCAACATTCTCTGTTGTAAACATAACATGTACATCAGCCTTTGTTTCACCGAGAGCTGGGAACACATCCAGGCAGAAATTAAAGGAAGATTACTTCAGTTCTCCCAACCCTTCTAATTTCAGCTGTCTTGTTACATTGTGCCAGAATTGTTTTTGTCTTCCAGTTTCTCAGATTTTTCTTTGTTCAATCTCTTCTGTTGCCTTTATTCTTAAAAAAAATTAAGGCAACTGGACTTCTCTTCTTACTCTTGTTAACAAGAGAAGTCCAGTTGCCATAACTTTTTAAGTCTCAAGTCTACTATGTCCTGGATTACTGAGAATCTACGCCAACAATCTCTTCAGGTGCTTTCTGATCGTTCCATGTGTATATTTTACATTGTGTTCATCCAGAATGTCATGTCAAATTCTACATTTGGGTGGTGTATTTACCAAACCAACCAGAGCTTATTATGCTTTCCTGTCTGTGCTGTTTTAAACATCTTGGGTTGCCATTATTAGGGGTCCAAGTTTCCATGGATCCAATGGAGCGTGGAGCGGTATTGTTTTTTGTTCTGTTATTTTTCTTTTATTGATGTCATCCTGCTGCCTAAACCAGTCTGATTTTAAGCTTCTTTACATTTGTCACACACAACAGAGGTCCAGTCCCTAAGGCACAAAAAATTACAGAGATCCACCTATGATCATATGATCAGGCTCAACAAGTTTTGGCTTACAGTGGGGCAAAAAAGTATTTATTCAGCCACCAGTTGTGCAAGTTCTCCCACTTAAAAAGATGAGAGAGGCTTGTAATATTTTATCATAGGTACACCTCAATTATGAGAAACAAAATGAGAAAAAAATCCAGAAAATCAGATGGTCTGATTTAAAAAATATATATATTTGCAAATTATGGTGGAAAATAAGTATTTGGTTACTTATAACCAAGCAAGATTTCTGGCTCTCATAGACCTTTAACTTCTTCTGTAAGAGGCTCCACTGTCCTCCACTCCTATATATCTCTGAATCTGTTTGAATTATTACAGTCAAATGGGGAAATCAATCTCTATCAGGTAAACCAAAGGCCATTTTCAAAACATAGTACAGATAGAACACTAGTGGGTTCCAACAAGTAACTAATAATTGTTAAAAATAAATAAAAAAAAGCAATGCAAATCTTGCTTTGTCAGGTAATAGGAAATTTCTAAAACCAATAACTTTTTATTCTAGTATTTTTTTATTAACCTTTGTCAGAATTGAAAGTTTCTTCATATTGATAGTGTGTCTAGTTTAAAAAGCATACAATAGTTTACTCCATTTCAAGGGCTGAGATATTCTTTGGGATAAACATATTTCCAGGTATTTTCTTTTGTTTAATTGAAAATTAGGTTGGTTAGTTTTAACCTTTCTGTTACATTGTTCTAGGCTGGACTTTAGATGTGTTTTCACTGTGTGCATAGTCTGTGGAGATTGGTACATTGGCATTCACTATTTTTAGCCTAAATGTATTAGCAGTGCTTTTCTGTTGAGCTACAGAGAGACTTTGCCAATCAAGGATTTAGCCTCTGTGTATCAATCCGTTTTGCATCACATTGCACACAAATTATGTGCAGTTAAAAGAACTTGTTTCTTTTCTTTCAGAATATTTTATTATGTCACAGTCATCTTTAAGCTCATATCATAGAGGGTTTCATGCATTAGATTAGGGATGTAAACTCACACAAATCTAAAAATGATTAAGAATTAATAGGAGGGATTCTTTCTCTGCTCCATTTTCTGAAAAATAGAAGACAAAGGAGGTGTATACTGAAAAGTGTTCCTCAGCACAGTGCTTCTTTTATTTGCTGATTGGTATCTCCTAATTGTTTTGTATATTTGGTCATCACTGTAATGTAATTAATTAGGCATATACAATGTTCACTAGGCATGCTGTAGATGGTTAAAAATTAAGTATGAGGCATTAAATGTGTTTTCCTATTACATGTACGAAGTCTAATAATCCATTTATCACACGGTCGCTCTGCCAAGTTCTTCGTCAAGCTTTCAAAGTTTAGGTTTTCTCTCGCTTTTTTTTAGCTTATTTTGTGACTTGGTTATTATTAATGATGGGAGAGTTTAGTAAAAACGGTCAGGCTGAAGGAGCCATCATAGTCGGTCATTTTAAGTACTTATTGCATTTTCTTGTATTGTTTGTTTTCAGTAACACAGCGAAGTGTTAATCTAGAAAAGGTCTTCTGAGATTTTTAAACACTCTTTTCAATACTACTGCACTACAAGTTGCTTTGACACTCAGTGGTATTGATGTGTTGCAATTCCCTCATGTCCTCACACTCACCCTAACTTTAACTATTAGATGTAATTGGGTAGTCTAGTTTAGGGTTGTGGTTTATATTGGTGGTTCAGTTGAGGATGACTTAAGCAATAAGTCTCCCATTTAGCTTTAAGGGAGGTGGCTGTCAACCCTTTTAAATCATTCTCAATTGCCAAAGATAAGGAGTGGGGCGCAGTGGGTTTGGCGAGTGTCTCTGAGGGCCTAGAGTCAGTCAGTAGGAAGATCTTGCTCTTAAACTCAAATATTTGAGCGCACCACTACAGTCTGAGCGTCAGCATTCTACAAACAGCTCTGTTCTGCTTAGCAGAGAAAATCTGCATTCTATTTGTGGAAAAATATTTGTAAGTAAGCTAATTTCGTGCATAGGCATTGGGGAAAAAATGGTTTTGAACTTCAATCAATTATAAAACAGAGGCTTTTGCTGCCACATCTCCCAGAGCCAGGCCTTTGTTGAGCAGCATTCTGTAGTTTCCCACATGGACTACATTAACTCTCTGTTTTTTACATTATTATTTCTTTCATTCTTCAGCTTTTATCATTATGTATCTTTGTTTTTAAGCCAGATTGTTTAAAAGCCATAAAGCAGCTGAACACTGCAGAACATCACCACAGTATTGATGTTTTCTTGTCTGTTCATCTTTTCTTTGTTTATTCACAAAGACTTCTGTGAGCTTCTGTCAAGTTCCTCTCCTTTAACCAGCCATCTCTGCACTTTTCTGGAGTGACCTAGTGCTTTAGGAATGTCTTCAAACAAGTCTGGTACATGGGTTCAGAGAAAAAAAGAAATGCTTTTTCATAATGGACAAAATATGAATTAGTTTTCATTTGGATCTTCTCCTTGCGGATAATTAAACAAATTGTTAAATAGATCCTATTAAAAGAAACATGGTCTTATACTTATGCCTTAAAAGAGTAAGCCCACCAATCAATGTCAGAAGGGGCTTGTTAAAATGACCCCACTTGACGCTGAACTCTAGAGTACACTGTTTAAAGTACTGCTGACTGTCACAGTGAAGCTCTCTGTATTCATTTTCAGGCTCCAGGGTTGTGACCTTCCATTGCATCTTTGTTGTGGTTCAGTTGAAGTGCATAGCAGGTTGCCTTTGTAGCTGAAACAAAGTTCAGTGTATGAACTTGACTGCCTTTGATGGCCTAGTATGCTTTTTGTCTGCTCTAATGGCACATGAAGCAGTGACTTCATATTATAAATGTCTTCCCCCTTCTGTTTTCCACAAGAAAATGAGACAAAATCGTTGTGGAGTTTGGTCAAGTATTGTTATTAATTTTTTTTTAAACTGAGATATTGCTGCTTTGTGGCTTTCTTGTTTGAATACAAAAGCACAGGGGGCTGCTTTCAAATTTATGGTTCTGCTAAACAAAAGTGGTTAGCACAGCAGGGGCTTAACCTGTAAACTTTGATGTATTCAAGAGACAGATGTTAATTTTCCATTTAAGCATCCTGCAAGCAAGTAGCTCAACTGAATAGTATGTCAGAAAGATTTAGTAATGACTTCCTACACTTTTCAATGGCAATTCTACTGGAGATACATGGGAACGCTCTGACTACTGGTCCACAAGGAATACATGAGACCTCATTTATTTTGAAAAGCTGTGGCCTGCTGATACCAGTTTCTCTTTAAGAACTAAAATCGACAGCATTCAAAATATTTCTTGCAATCATTATTGATGTATGTTAGCAGCAGAGGCAACGTCACACTGTCCGTGACACTGTAAAACATGCTTTTACTCATTTAATACAAAGATTGAATGATTTGGAGTTGACATTAATTAACTTATAGCCTCTTCTTACAATGATCAGCATTACTGGCAATGTTATCATTACTAGGTATAAACAGCAGTGTGTGCATTTTCCCTTTTTCCCCCATTTTACCCTAACTCATTTGTAACCTCTAAATTATTCTGCCAACCTTTTCCTTAAGTAAGCATAAGTTCATTTTTATGTGGATCTGTGAGAGTATTAGGAAGAGAGTTATAGTCTCCTTTCTTACTAGGCTGTATTTATTTCATTATTTTCTTTTGACCATTATTGCTTCCTTTCGATGCTAAGACATCCAGCTTTGCATGTTTCTTGATCTTTGAACCCAATAGCAACCTTTTTTTTTTTTCTTCTGGAAACAATCAATCACGTATACAAAGGTGTCAAGTAACAAAGTGCAAATATTTCATTACCTTACTTAATTAGAGTTTTTGGGTATTTATACATGGAAAGCAGCTTTCGGTTTCTATGCTCCTGTAATCTGGACCAAACTTCCAGACAACTACAAAGCTGCTGAAACACTGAGTTCTTTAAAATCACGACTAAAAACGTACCTGTTTAGAGCTGCCTTTGATTAATGTTTTCATGTATCATATGTTTTGTGTGTGCTTCTTGGTTTATTGCTGTTTTTACTTTATATGCTTTGTCTGTGTTTTACTGATATTTTACATTTTTCCCTTTATCATGTAAAGCACCTTGTTGTTGAAAGTGTGCTATACAAATAAATTTGCCCTACCCATTCTTCACTGTAGTAATTATCTATTAGCCTACCTTGTACTTCTACTCTTTACATTTTCACACAATTTTCTGTACTTTCGACTGTTTACATTATAAAAATAGCCTATCCAGAGAAATTGCGCCAACCAGATAGTGAATTTCACTGATTTGATTTGTTAATAATTTCCAACATCTACCATTGTGACATCCTATTGGTCTATACACGTTCAAAGCACACTGACTAAGCATGACACAAACCACGTCACAGTTGACCCAGGACATATCAGAGGTGTGTTGCCCAGTTCAAAGATGGCCGTGGCAGAGACTCAAGCAAATGGACCATTACAATACTTATAGGCAACTAATAATCATATCTTTCACTCTATAAAACATGTATTAATGCTCAGTAATTCACATATGCTTCTCGAATGTATTTGCATTGCTAAAATGCATAAATTTTCAATGGACATACAGTGCCTTGCAAAAGTAGCTGTAGAAGGAGCTGGAGCTGTTTTGCAAAGAAGAATGGGCAAGAATTTCAGTCTGTAGATGTGCAAAGCTGGTAGAGACATACCATAAAAGACTGGAAGCTGTAATTGCAGCAAAAGATGGTTCTACAAAGTATTGACTCAGGCGGCTGAATAATTACGCACACCCCACTTTTCAGTTATTTATTTGCAAAAAATGTTTGGAATCATGTATGATTTTCGTTCCACTTCTCACGTGTACACCACTTTGTATTGGTCTTTCACGTGGAATTCCAATAAAATTGATTCATGTTTGTGGCTGTAATGTGACAAAATGTGGAAAAGTTCAAGGGGGCCGAATACTTTTGCAAGCCACTGTATATGCAGCTGAAACAGGTAGCCTAGTGTGGCCCAAATTTTTCAATATTAACATTTTTATATAACATTGTCATTATGGCCTTTAGTAAAAAAGTTTTTTGTGGAGGTGTGGTAGTGCTGTGGCTTAAGCCATTGTCCTTAATGGCTTTTTTTTAATTTACTTATACTACTTTTACTTTGTACTTTGGGTAGTTTTGAAGCCAGTACTTTTTTACTTTTACTTTAGTAGAAAGGTTGAATTGGTGCTTCAACTTCTACAGAAGTCTTTTTAACCCCAGTATCTATACTTCTACCTGAGTAGGGAATGTAAATACTTTTGACACCTCTGCACATATGTAGTTTTCAGATGTAAAAGTCATGTTGTCATATTCTACTAGCCTGCCAACACTGTAAATGGCTGGCATTTGCATGATATGACATTTGCTTCCGCGTATTAGCCATCTTCCAGTCAAGCAGTTCTCAGTTACACTGACAGAAAGGGGGTCAGAAGTCATACAGATGCACTCTGATGTGATTGGCACTCAGGAGACTCGTGGTTTCACACTTTGGGGATTATCCTCCATTTTCCAGAAAGTCCTGCCTAGAGACCCTGAAGGAATGAGCTCATGATTGGCTTGTGGGTGTGTATGTGTGTGTGTGCGTGTGTGTGTCAGTGTGTTGGGGGCAGGAGGGGTCAAGACTATGATTGACTTAAGTCCAGAGAAAGATTACATGGGGTTCTGGAAATAGTGTTTCAGTGCAGCTATTATATAATGCCATACAAAGTAATAGTTCAGCTGGGATCAGGCCTGTGGCTTCAGCCAGTGTTTGCATTCTAAATTTATTGCCTTCTTTAAATGAATAAATTGCCTTGAGGTTAATGCTGTAGACTTTTACAGTACCTTTTCTTTTTGAAAGACTAAGTAGCATAAAAAGCTAGGTATGTGTTTCAAAATGTTGATCAAAGTTTAGAAAGCATCCTACAAAGGTATGTACCCTAATTTGATCGGCCTGCTTACTTATGTATACTTATACTAGATGAACACAGCATGTTGTGGCGTATTTTCTCATTGTCTCTGTGCCCCTGTTTGTCTTTCCCTGAATCCCTCTGTCTACTTTCAAGCACAGCTAAATTTAGACCAAGAATTTGCTTAGGGGGCAATTTCTTGGTGGTGGTGGTTGTAAAAAGAAAAAAAAAGATGGGGTATTTGTTCTAATTGTAAATGCATGTGAGCAGACTAAGCTTGCGAAAAGACAGAAACTTTAAAGACCATCTTGCCTTTTCGGCTGGCTTCTGCTCGTTCCCTGCTGCTGTGCAGCGTATTTGTCCTTTCCCGTGTGAGACGTTTTTTAGAGTGGATGTTTTGCCTTCGCTGAATATCTTCTCAACTACTTCCTTACCTCAATACATGTTTCACTCACCTAACAAAACACACATGGCGAAAGGTCCAGGCCTTTTTCTGCTTGCTTTCCCCTCCCCGTAGCTTGGAAAATCTTACATTTCTGCAGAAAAGAAGTGCACACATCCTGTCCTGATTATGGCAGCGAAAGGAGATGGATCTGGCATGGGACGATCCTATGCGAGTCCGACACATGAGCGTGGTTGAGCAGAGCAGACATCCAGGCAGGCAGGCATGCTGCTGCGTTTTATATTGCTCTTGTTCTTAGCCTTTGATGACACTGTTTTAAATAGGAAATATCTAATAAGTCAAGTATTCTGTCTAATGTGCTGCCAGTTGGTTTAGTATTTGCCTGGAAGTCTTGAAACACTATCTCTGCCACAGCAATAATATACATTTAAAATTCTCATTGAGCGGGAGGGAGGGAGTGATATGGAGAGAAAGAAGGGCCAGCTGAGAATATATGCTATAATAGTAACCATATGCAGGATGGAGTAGTAGATGAGGGCGGAATAGAATGGGACGCACCTCTGGTCTGCGTTCTGTAATTTGCAATTTATCAAAATCACGCTTCAAAGACAGCAGTAGTTAATTGAAAGTGACGTGGGATCCATTATCATGATTAAGGAAACATGGGGATCGGCCTCACAAAGGTTGTTACAGTGTTGAAAATAATGATTAATTGATCCAAGTTATTTATCTTGTATTTTTCCTTAAAACAATGCAGCTGTAGAGGGGAACTCTAAATGATTCAGTGGTTATATAAATCAGAACATTTTAAAACTTTGTATAGATCCTATTTACTTTTTTCCTTGTCAGTCCCTATGTGTATATGAAGAAGTAGGCATAACATTTTGTGTTTTCTATTTTTAACTATTTTGTCAAATTGTCTACAGTTTATTAAAGGTTTACTTTTTAAAATCCATTTTCTGTTTTTCCATAAGGTATAATTTGCACATTTCTGTTAATTTGGTAGGCTGCAATCAGTTCAGTCTTTTCTCTCCTTCCTGTTTCATCATAGCAACTTGAGGAATCTTCATAGTTTTAAGATGACATGCCTTGGTAGCATTTTCTTTGTCGCCCGAAACCCAGAAAGCCCCACACTTTGATTTATATCATCTGTCACTGAAAGCTTTTTATTGCCACAATGGCAGGAACCCTCCTGACAACAGTTAGCCATAGTCGAGCATAAAATCTTTACAGCTTCAAAGACAATACCACAATCACTGCACAAAACAATTTAATATAATGGCATTGTGCCCCTTTTTTTGAAGACATTTCGAGTATTGCAAAAAAGTACAAAATGATTTTTGACCACAGAAAAAGTCCCAGAGCATGCCTTGAATACGTCTGTGGCTGTACCCTGCTCATCTTCTTTGACTGTGGGTTTTTGGTATTGGTCTTCATGAACCCACATAAAAAACAAATGTACAAATTCTCAATTTTTCCATAAGCTTTTACACATTTCATCCAAATAGGCGTCTCAAAGAGGTGTGAACCTAAACCAGTTGACGTTGACTGAGAGGAAAGGAGCGCTTGACTTACACAGCAAGACGCACTACAATGCAAACTCATATCTACTACCATCGGTGTAATGGTGTATCCAGTTCATGAGATGAGACGCTAAAAGACATTGGGTGCAGTAGAACTTGGCGAGATGAGATTTTACAAATGCTTCTAGGAAAACTAATAAAATCAATTTTTTTTCTTTTTTTACAAATACAAGAAAGAATTCCAATAAATCACATACTATGCATTTTAAAAAATAATTGTCAACTACTCCAGTCTAGGTTTGACTAGGCCTTATATTGTAGTTTTTATACTTTCTTTGGAACTTCAAAATACTAGTGTCAAATGTAGATACAACGGTATTAAATGGAAATGACCTGCATGTGTATAACTTTTTCAGTCAGAGGAGCACAAAGCTCTTTAAATTCAGTCATTCACCCATTCATGCACACATTCACACTGATGGTGGTGAGCTACATTGTAGTCACAGCTGCCCCGGGGCACGCTGACAGAAATGAGGTTGTCGTACACTGGCACCACCAGGCCTTTTGACCACCACCAGTAGGCAAGGCGGGTGAAGTGTCTTGCCCAAGGACACAACAACCAAGATGGATGGAGCAGGGGTTCAAAAAGACCAACTGGTTACAGGACAAACTCCTACCACCTGAGCCATGGTCATACCCATGTTAATCTTAAAGCACACACCTTCATATCAGGGCTCCATATTGATAGCTTAGACTTCCATCACCAAAACAAATCACAAGTCACAGTGCTGACAGGAACTGGGTATAAATATTGTGGGGTTTTAATATCACGTAATCTTATGCAACAAGATTTCTTTACATTTGTACCAACTGTAGATGTCACTAACTATTTATTTCCTAATTATAAATGGAAGTCTAGGTATGCCTGACTTTAATGATGGCTACCTCTTTGCTCCCTTCTCTGGAACTTCAATGTATGCACACACAAAAACAGCATCTTAGTAGACATGACGTCTTTTTTTTATTCAGGTAAGGAGGCAAGAGCAAAAGGGAGTCCATCAAGATCCTTTAACAGGTGGGGACTCTTCATCGCACCACAGTGGGACAGGACAAGACAGCGGGTTTGGCAGTGACAGTGCCCGCATTCGCATCGTCCAAATAGAGCAGCAAAGTGGGACCAGCCATCACTGCATTGCGAGGCCCTCTCGAAAGTCCACCATCACTAAGAACCTCTCCTTCATCCCTTTTGACATCTTTCTCACTGCCAGTAAACTATCTGTTATGACCTATGCTTGTTCTAGTACACCAAAAGCTCTTACTACATTGTCTGAAACACCCAACACACCAGAGAAGAAGGAACCTGAGGATAAGGTAAAGAGAAAAAAAGATTGATTAGCTTGTAAATAATATGCTATACAATTTCATAAGCTCAGAGAACTAATATTTTAAAATATTCTATGATGTTTAGGTGGGAAAGAGCCTCCTTAATCATCCTGAGGTTATTTCAGACTCTCCCCCAGTCCCAGCCTCCCCAACCCCTGATCAAACCCCAGCTGCCCAGGATTCACTTGCTGGGCTGACTGCAGACGACATCCTGAACAGCAACACCTCTCAGCCACCTTCTCCACTAATTAAAGGAAGCTTGCTCTCACTTGATGGTCTACCCACTCCAACCCGTTCCTCAGCCCGCCAAGCCCTGGGTGTTACCATAGTGAGGCAGCCAGGGAGAAGAGGGGCAGGGGATCAGGTGTTGGTACCCTTCTTGTACCTACAACTCATGCAGCCTTCTGTTCTACTTGGCTGCCACCATCGAAAGCAAAAACTGGAGCTGTCTGTGTTTGATGTGTCTTTAAGAGGAGTACCTTCTGACTACAAGTGCCTAGGTGAAAGAGTTTTTCCTCATAATCAAATTTGGATAGTTTGGGTCAAAGATATCATCAAGGGTAAAGATTCACCAATCAGACTTTTGTGGTTAATAATACATCATAAACTGGCTATAGCATCTTTAGTTAAGGATTAGCGCAGTTAGCATTTAATAAAGTGTCTTTGTGTATTCCCTAGAGCAGAGGTCACTGATAGGCGGACCTTGGTCCGGGTCCGGGTGCTAAGAAAAGATATCACAATTTTTACCTTATTGAGCGCTTCTGGTTTACCACTGCTGGCGCAGCTTTTGCAGTCTTTACGTTACATTTCAAGCATCCATGGAAACCCACAGACTAATTGCATGCAAGTTTAGCCATGCCATGTGATACCACCAAGCCAATAACTACTTTGCATTCCAGCCAGAAAACTTTGACACATTGAAGCACAGAGGGATAAGAGTGTGAGAGAAGCTACCTAAGAAAAGGCAAAAATAGAACGAAAAAAAATATTGCGACACAGCAAAAATAATGGAGAGATACTGACTGGAGAGATGGAAAACGGGAGAGACACAGGCAGCAAAAAGGAGAGAAACCGGAGGAGAAAGGGAGAAGTACACTTGGAAAGGAGAGATACAGGCGGGTGATACGGAGGAAAAACTGATAGTTGAGACAGAAAAGGGACGAAAAACAAGCAAGTGAAACTGATTCAAATAGAAAAAGGTTATATGGTGACGTCTAAAAACTAAAAGTGGACAGCTAAAATACAGCACTTAATCTGGAATGGACAGTCATTTTTCTTTGTTCTTCCCTGGTGTTAATAAACTAGTTTATGGCACTTATTAAAAGTGGCAGTGTGAAATTTCATGAGACAAAACAAACATTTTGAACAAACATACCCACTCAAATCAGAAGATGGATCAGAGAAAAGCACCTCCAAACATGCATGAGAATGGCTCTGACTCCATTCAAGCAAAGTTTAAAATTCTTGGAGAAGTAAACGCTCCCTTCTCTCACTGAGTACAAAATAAGAAAGCAGTACCCTAAATATGTTCAGTTAATAAATGTATGGCGATTAATTTTTTTTTAAAATTGTTTAAGACTGTTGACCTCACATGTGGGGAGAAAAAAAAACAAGCTTTTCCTCCTATTTTTTTGTTTTCTGAAGTTAGTAATTTGCGAACATGCACCGTTGTCATGTTTTATTTATTTTCTTGTTGACATGTTATTCTCCTTTTATACATTAAATGAGAGAACATTGCATATATAGGAAGTCATATACGTGTTTAGCACTTCATTATGTGACAATAAATGTTGTCAAAAAAGTATTTGAATTATCCAGAATTTTATTGATTTGACAGGCAAATCAATGAGGGCAACTAATATGTTACTTAAATATATGTCATACTAAATTGTAAGAAATTATGATCTTCCTCAAGAAATTTCTTTGACTGGACTTCTTTAAAATCTATTTGAATACCCCTGCCCTAGAGAATGTAGATTCTTAACTGTGACATTTCCAAAAGGTTGTGAGCATTTCGAAAGCCAGCATGTTCACTGACAGACAGGCCGAATGCTCAAAATTATAAAGCAAAACAATTTAGCTGGAATACGTTCAGACCTTTCTGTTAGTTGTTAAAAGTAGCTAATAGGTAATCTTGAGTTTAGGAGACTTTTCAATTTGACTCTTCATCACTTTGGTTTGGTGCATTCCCTGATTGGTTTTCTGAACTGCTAATAACTTTTAAGTGCTGATCAAGCTAAGCATTGTTTGATTCCAGTCATCATCTTTTCTTGGTGTATCTCTACCAAAAAAAGACTGTCTGTCTGCTTTTCTCCAGACCCAGGAAAAACTCTCCCTGAAACCCTGGACTACAACGTTTGCTGGCTGCAGACTGTGGCCGCAGAGGCTGACAGTAAAACAGGAGTCCCTCCTCCTCTGCTTTGCTTCCAGATCAAAGACTTCCTCAATGGATCAGGTGGGTTTCACACACATTCACACACATGCTGCATCAACTTCACATTTAATCCCATTTTAAGGAAACAGTTCAAATGCTGTGTAGATGAGCATAAACATAAACCTTGCTCTGATACACCCCCATCATCAAAAGTACAGACAGGTAAAATAAATAATATTAATCATTTTAGACCCTGCAAACCTACCTTCTAAAGAGTCAGAAGGATTGACTTGCTCACAAAAACTTTATATTCAAAGTTTAATCGGGTCCAAGATTGATTCACTAAGTTCCAGTAAGAAATACCAGAGAACACCCCAATGGGGATTAGAATGATCCTTGTAGTATGAGATGGAGGTACATAGAATTTGGCCTTGGGGGGGGGGGGGGCGATTCATGGCTGTCTGGCAGTTTGTGTATATCAAGTTGTCTAAATAACATTCAGCATTTTTGTCACAGGAAATCTGGGATGTGCTTTTTACTTTGAACCCCAGGCTACTAGTTCCTGTGAGCCAAATGTGGATGTGTGAAAGACTCCTTTTATATACTTCGACATGCTATTTTTAGACCGATATATCCATATGAGCAGATTTTAGCAAAGCCTATTGACCTTAGGGTGTGTTTGACATCCTGCCCAAATACAACTGCAATGAATAAACGTGTGAGTGGGCTTTGAGGGTCTTCGTGTGCGCACCCTTTTTATCCCTGTGAGGGTTTTCTTGGAGAGAGTGTGTAGGCGCAGGTCATCCTTCAGCTAACTGAGGCCAGGCCAGATGTTGCAAATACTTAAACACTGTCACGGTAACTACAGACAAACCTTGACATATAGACTGTCCTTCTTCCACATGCATACAATCATTGATAGATACCGTTCATATTTACAAGAAAACCAGGGTGAACTCCAGGTGTTACAGATGATGGCTGTAGCATTTGTGTAATAGCTCTTCCTCACGTCTTCTCTTCTTTTGTTAAGTCAGATCATAAAGCTTTTCTGTTCACTTGAAATCACACAGCACAACATGCATCTCTTTGTGCAGGCCAGCAACCCTACAGAACAGTCCAAATGTCAATGTGAAAGATGACATAAGCAGCAAAATTATTATACACCAACTTTTCTCAGGATAATAAAGTATATCAAAAATTCAGCAAGGTTCTTAGCTTGGAGGGCATTGGAGAAGTATTTTTTACCACTTTCAAATTTTTGTCACATTACCCACGTAACCTTAATGTATTTCACTGTGATTTTACGTGACAGACCAGCACAAGCTAGGGTATAATTGTGAAGCAGAAGGAAAAGGATATGTTGTTTCTAAGGTTGCATTGTTTTTTTAACCAACCTTTCCTGTTATAGCCCTAAATAAAATCCAAGCAACCAATTACTGAAGGCAAGGGAAATTTATTTGTATAGCACACTTTCAGCAACAAGGCATTTCACGTTGCTTAATGTGATTAAGAGAAAAATAAAAACAACAATAAAAACAGAAAAACACAATATTGAAGACATAAAGAACATTAAAACATTCTACTGTTGTGACATTCCAGTTATTATTAAACAATTAATTAAAGGCAGCTCTAAACAGATGGGTTTTTAGCCTTGATTTAAAAGAACTTAGTGTTTCAGCAGCTTTGCAGTGGTCTGGAAGTTTGTTCCAGATGAGGGGAGCATAGAACCTGAAAGCTACTTTTCCATGTTTGCCTCTGATTCTAGGGATGATTAGTAAACTGTAGTTAGAGGACCTGAGTGGTCTGGGGGGTTGGTATAGTGACAATATATCTTAACATTGGTGCTAAGCCATTCAATGATTTATAAATTAGTAAACGTATTTTGAAGTCTATTCCCTAAGCTACAGGGACCCAGTGTAAGGAATTTACAACTTTTGTGATGTGCTGTACTTTCCTGGCTCTAGTGAGGACCCGAGCAGCAGCGTTCTGGATCAGCTGCAGCTGTCTGATTGACTTTTTAGGCAGACCTGTGAAAGCATTTTTGCAATGATATATCCGACTAAAGATAAACGCATGGATGAGTTTTTCGAGGTCCTGTTGTGACATTAGTCATTTAATCCTAGAAATGTTCTTCAGGTGATAGAAGGCTGTTCTTGTTATTGCCTTTATGAGTCTGATTCTGAGTCCATTACTACACTTAGTTTTCAGGCCTGATCAGTAGCTTCCATCAGTATTAACTGAAGCTGTGTGCTGACTGTTGATTGTCCCTCTTTAGGTCCAAAAATATTTAATTCAGTTTTGTTTCTATTCAGCTGGAGAAAATTAGGGCACATTCATCCATTGATATGCTCAATACATTTGCTTAGGGTTCAGTTGGGTTCAAAGTGACCTGGTGATATCTGAATGTAGAGCTGAGTATCATCTGCATAGTTATGATAACTAATCTTATTGCTTGTTATAATCTGAGCTAGCTGAAGCTACTAATGCCACTTGATTATATAATCCCCCTGTGTGTAATTAAATTAATAAGTTTAAGTAGCTGTTCTTTGAAGGCCTCAGACGTTTTTAGAGAACATTAGTGAATAAAGAGCTTAATGTAGACTAAGAAACACAGTAGGCTGTCCAGGGAGAAGGTTGAGGAGAGGTTTAGTCACGGGTTAGGTTTGGAGCAATATCCCAGAGCTCTGTTCAATCAATCATCCTAAAATAGAAACAGTAAGCCACAGCTGCAAACCTGCGAGACATAGCCCTGAGCCTAAATTTACAAGTTGGGAAAGGAGAGCAAAGATACCCATCCTAACCGTGGAGGAGCTCCAGAGAGCCACAGCTCAGGAGGAAAAATGTGTTTCCTACAACCTAAAGAGCTATAATGGAATGATTTCAAACGAAGCATATTATGTTAGAGCAGGCTAGTCAAATTCCAGACCTAAATCAAATTAAGAATGTGTGGCAACACTTGCAAATTCTCTAGATGTGCAGTGAAAGTGTGAAATGTGGTTCTACAAAACATTAATTTAATCTGCATAGAAATGCACACTACACTTTTCAGATTTTTATATGTGTAACAAATATGCCCAATTTTGTGTAGTTTTTTCACATAAAATAAGGAGAAAACATTGAAATATGTGGCTGTTAAGCAGAAACTTTCAAGGGTTATAGATCCTTTTGTATATGGTAGGGGTGTGACGGTACTCAAATATCATGGTTCTGATCAGTATTAAACAAAGAACCCATTTCTTCCTGAATTCCTTACTTTCAATTCCTGATATTAATTTGATTTTATTATGTTATATAACTTTAAAAAGTTAAAAAGATAGAACTGACTGGAGATTTAATTGGATTTTTTTAAATAAACAAAATAGTGCAAGCAGACATAGCCAGAGTGTTGGGTAGGTTTACAACATTAGGAAATTGCTGCGGTACTTTGTGCAAACATATGAGAACAAACAGACAAACACTTAAATAAAAATATAATGTGCTAAACAGATTGATATATACATGAGTGCAGGTAACGATCGGTGCAAATCAAACAGGTTCAAAATAAAACCCACAGTATGGGTCATGTAACTGAGCGGGTGGTGGGAACAGTCTTAGGGTTTAGAAATGTTTACATAATACTTTGCCCATATTTGAGGATAAAACATGCTTAAATCCATTTGGAGTTGCTTCGGCAATCTAGTTTCCCAGCTGTACTGGAACGCAGCATTGGTAGCTGTTGGGAAAATCCCTTCTCATCAACGGGCATTCCGCTGACTTGTGTTTAATACAAAATAAGGAGTTTGGGCTAATTGGATGCTACTGTTAGCCATGTTGGACGTCAGCTGGTTTTTCTCTAGTATGAGTGATGTTTACTTTCAGCTTCACATTGTTTCAGGTGAGTCATTCAGTTCAGTGTAGAATGTGTTATGGACCTTATTGCTTTTTTAAGATGCGTTCCCTGACAAAGTTCTGGTTGGACCCATCTTTCTTTGTCTACTGTAGCTGCATGAGAAACCATTAATGTTCCCTAATAGCAGAGTTTAGCTCATTTTCTGAGTCATAAGTAAAGTAGAAAACATCTATGAAAAAAAATTGTTCAGGTTGTTTCCTTAAACCAGTAAGGAGGGGACTTCTCTTAGTAGTATCGTTTAGAAGATAATCAGTCATATTTATTCAGTGTGCATACACTCTCACACACACGCACCCACACACACACACACACACACACACACACACACACACGCACGCCCACACACACAGACCTACACCCACACACACACACACACAGACTAACAACACACTCCCAAATGCCTCAGACAGGATCCAGGCTCTCTGTGAGGTTGCCGCAGGTCAGGCTCTGCTGGAAATACCTAAAATTGACCACATATGCTACTGGTTCTCCTTCATCCCCTCAGCCACTTAGTCATGCAAGCACACATTCACATACACATTCTCCACTGTATGTTGTTTAGTCAGATGACTCTCTGGAGGAGATACTTACCCTCTTCAAGGATGATGGAACAAAGGAAGAACTAGATGAAGCTGTGGAAATCATTAACTCTCTGCTGTTGTTTTTTAAGAAGGCTCTGATTCCCGACGTTTAGGCAGAAGAAAGTTGATCAGGAAGAATCAGGCATCATTGGTAAAAGGCTTCAGGGGATTGGTTGTTGGAAGAAGCTAATTTAAAGATTTAGGCTACAAATGGAGAGAAGCAATGGAAAAGATAAGGATGTCGTTAGGAAGACAACATGCAGTCAGCATTTTATTCATCTGTCCTCTTCCTTTATAAAAGTCTGTGTGTGTAATGTGATGTGTATTTATCATGTTTGGCAGGACTACTTCAACTCGACAATGCTTCACATTTGATTTATTCCAACCAGGCGCAAACAGAGAGCAGACCGCCATGAGGCCACGTCTTAGTGTGTTTACAGCAATATGCTCTCAATTTGAGCAGCATTTATTCCAAAGGACCAATCAAAGCACCCATTCCAAGGATGCTGAGTGGGAAACACTTGTAACATGTGTACTGTAAACTGGATGGTGTTTTAGCTCCGACCGTCACTCAGCAGCCGCTCATCACATACACACACTCTGTCATTAACAAAGCTAATACAAATACACGCAGGCGGAAGCGTTACAGGCTTCACCACCAAACATGTGCATCCATAGGGTTGATTGTGGTAAAAAGCTTTCTGAATATTCTATCTTTTTCTAACATGAGCAGGAGCAATACGTTATGTTGTTTCTTTTTGTCATCTTTCTCTCCTCTTGCTTTTGACCAGATCAGTGTGTGAGGTAACTGCTAACCTACCCGTAGGAGACTAAAGATCAGCCATCTCTCTATAAAGAAGGAGCAGCTGATAGATTAGCTAGAACAAATTGGAACCATGATCTCCTGTGTGTCTGCTTCCCGTCAAGCAAGGAGTTCGTGAAAACGTCGTCAGTTACTGTATACAAGCATTTGCCCTTCCATACCATCCAGAACTTCTTTAATGTGAGTCAGATGGCATCAGAGATATGTGTCATTGGCCTCATGGGCCATGAGGCTTTCTTTCAACTGCAGGATCCAGCAGATACCCCTCCAAATATTATTTCCCTTTTGCCAAACACAGACATGCACCTATGCCCACAAATGGGCCCTTGTGTTATTGGACACTTTGCCACTTGTTTCTGACTCAGGCTTTCTGCTGTCAAGGGGCAAGCCTGAAAGTCAGCAGGAGAAATCAAACAGGCAGTGGGAATGAACTGTGTTTGTGGTGGGAGAACACACACACACACACACAGCTCAACTCCATGCTCAGAGTGAGGGCTCTGTCACATATGACCCTGCCAAAAAGACACAGGGATCTGGTTAATAGACATACATTTGACCCCCTCCCTCCCCTCCCCCCAAACACACATACATGTGCTATGTTGCAGAGCTGTATGCGTATCTGTTTATGTTTCTGTTAGACCCAGAAGTTCCACTTTATCCAGCTCTTACAGAGGCTGGCAACTGAGAAGGGTCAGTGTAGATTACCTGTACCCTCTTCAAATTAAAGGTTTGTCTTTAAAGATATATGGACATGGGGCGTTGCGTGGCGCAGTGGGTTATGACGGGCGCCCCATGTTCAGAGGTCTTAGTCCTCGATGCGGTTGTCCCGGGTTCGATTCCAGCCCAGGGACATTTGCTGGATGTCTCTCTCCCTGTTTCTCTCCCCTTTCTGTAAGCCTGTCCACTTCAATAAAAAGCCACTGTGGCCACAAAAACCTTTTAAAAAAGATATATGAACATCAACTGATCTCTCTACCTTTAGGTTTGGTCTGTGTTCTTCTAAGTCTCCAGCCTAAAATAATGGTTTATGTTAAGGCTTTACAGTTTAGAATCCATTTGATCACAGAAATGCTAACTTACTGTCATTGTGTCTGTGATCTTCTGTATATTTTATCCTAGGTCAGTTTAATTTTAACTGTAATCAAGTGGTGTAATGAAACATTCAGCTGACAAGAACAATATATGCATGTATGTGTATACATTAGGGATGTAGCTGTTTTCTACCTGAACACATATAGAATGCTTATGTGCAGAACTCAGAGTGCAGTGCAACCTTGCGACTTGAGAAAATTACACTTAACAACAGTAAGGACTTCCAGCTATCATAAAATTTTTTGGGAACAATAGTTGTTTGTCATGCAGCTACAGTAGAAAAAGAAAGATGGACAGAACCAGAACACCAATAAGATTCATAACACGCTCTGCACTGAACTAAATGGCTCACCTGAACAATGACAAACTGAATGTAAATATCATTGATACTCGAGAAAAACCATCAGACGTCCACATGGCTACCAGTAGCATCCAATCAGCCCAAAGTCCTTGTTTTCTATAAAACGCAGGTCGGCAGAGTGCCCGTTGATGAGAAGGGATTTTCCCAACAGCTACCAATGCTACATTCAAGTACAGCTAAGAGACTAGGCTGTTGAATGTCAAAGCAACTCCAAAGTGATTTAAGCATGTTTTTTTTCTCAAACATGGGCAAAGTATAATTGAAACATTTCTAAACATTAACACTGATTGTTTTCAAGTGGTTATATTGTTTTCTACTCTGGCTATGTCTACTTGTACTTTGTTATTGATTTTTTTCAAAATGTCAATTCTATAATTTCAACTTTTTTAATTTATAGAACATACAATCAAAATAATTTCAGGAACTGAAAGGTAGAAAAGGGAAAAAAGTTCTTTGTTTAATCCTGAACAAAGTTTTTTTGAAGTCATATTCCATTTGTATTTATTTTCTTGATTAAAGTGTACTGAAAACATACTGAGCTTTGATTTTTGTATTCAGTTACACCCCTAGTATATATATGACAGTACAATATACTGGGTACAAGTAAAGAAAGTAGAGAAAATATTTTAGAATCTAGTTTATAAAACATTTTTACAGAAATTACAAACTGTATTAAAGAGTTTGTTATTCCTAAATATATTCACCTGAGAAATGATCAAAAGCAGCACAGATTCCTGAAACAGCCGTTTACATTAGCTCTGATAGGAAGGTGCTTATCAAATGTCAATATTAGCATTGTTAGGCAGCTCCAGGTTTTGGTATAGTTTAGAGTATGGTTTACAAATCGTTTCACATCGTCTTTGTAACTGTTTCTCGTTTTATACCCTGTAGCTGAAGTGATTCCACATATTTAAAAAGTGATCGAGCCTTATATTGCTCTCTGGACTTAGCTAGCACTCTATAGTAATACACTCTATTGATACACCTGGCTAACTCAAGAACTTTTCTTGCCGCAAAACAAGAATCTCAAACATAGATACAAAATGATTTCAAGCTTTAAGCACTTCCCTTCATTTGGTGGCTCATAATTGTAGCTTAAACTGTTTTTTATTTACCTGTCTAGGTCACGCTGATTGGTAGCTAATGCTACAAGACAAATTCCACTTGGATGTGAAATATGTCTGTTTAATACAATGGTATATTTTGTTACACCTAACTCACAAATAGGGTTGACCTCATTGCTGTTTTTTGCTTAATGAGCAAGTTTCAATCCTGTAGTGTGTAACAAAACAAGATCATGTACAAAATGTATAAAAAGAAATACAGCTTTTACCAACCTGGCGCAGTTGCTCTGCTTTTACAGGTTAGTGAATCTCAGATGGATTAAACAGGTAATAAATCATTTACCATCACTGTGGAGCTTCCTGGGTTGGGGCACTTGGGTAATTTCTTTAAGCTTGGCGAGAAAGAAACTTGGGAAAGGAGGGCAACCAATAATCAGAACCAGACCTCAATGCATAGTAGGCTAAGGCTGCTCTGGCCCTGACTGGGTGATCAGATACATATTTATGTGGTCACAGGGGGTTGATTGGGTGGCTGCTCAAGGAAAAGTAAAGGATAAAAAACTGGAAGAGAAAAAATGTTTCAAAGACATAAAGGACAGAGGAGGAAAGAGAGGTGAGCAGAGGAACCTAAACAGCTGCATATGAGCAGCCTATTTCACTGCTATAAATGTTCCTGATAAGACAAATACAAATGGTATTCTACAGTACATTGCACAGCAAATTCCACCAAATAATCTTTCAGTTGCTCTTTATAGCCATCCTTTCTATTGAGCCTGCAGCTCACTTCTCCTGAAGTAAATGGGGCAGAATTCTGTTTTGTTTTTCTCTTTTTGTGTGTATGTGTTTATGTCTACAGCGAGTCTGGCTGTGCTCCAGTGTGCATCTACCTGGGCAAGAGTCCGACAGAAGGCCTAAACCCCTAAAACTCCTTTAAACACTAGTTCCCTGATGAGACCAACAAAAACAGCTGCGCTTGCTTTCAGCTGCTTCCCTCTCCCGTCATCATGACCAAGTGGAAAAATGGGCTAATGGAAGTGGTGTAAAACGGCGTTGGGTTAATACCTGTGTCTCTATAAACTCCAGTCAAGTGTTTAAAGGCAGCAGTGCACTCGAAACTGAAGGAGAGAGGTGGAACAGGAGAGAGGATCATCTCATTTATGCAGAAGGCATGAAGATGTTTTCTTCTGCTGTTCCGCACTGTCACGGTGGGATGTTACAGTGAGACAGCCAGTAATTGTGTGTGTGTATACGGGATCAGGAGGAGAAGGAACTGATACTGGGCTCAGCTTAGCATGCCAACTCATTGCATGCAGACTTTGTGATTTGGAGAATAAGAGAAGAGCTCAAAGTTTATTTTACAAGACTTCCCATGGGTTAGATAGCTTCAGATCTGTATAGAGAGACACTCATGAAGCCTGCCTTGTCTTAAAACCCCCAGATGTTTTCTGACCAGTTTGTTGTGGGTTTTCGAAATTTGAAGGGGAAGGTTGTAAACAGCAAGGCTGCCCCCCCCCCCGTTCCTACTTTTACAAACATTAAAGAGAACTGCTTTTAAACTGGAATAAGTCAAATGGCTTATCGTTAGATTGTTCGATTCATTTAAAACTTCAATTGTCTCATGGTCTGTTTCATGAGATGTTTATATGTGGTAAAAAAAAAAAGTCAGTTTTCCAAATGCAAAGAGAGCACAAAAACCTTTGTCGCTAGTGTTTAATGCTGAGAGAGCATCTTTTTATTACCTTCCCAAAAGCTTTGCTCTCTCTCTTCTTCCTGGTGGGATTTCTTCAACACTCAGCACATCATAAACACAAATCAGGATGAGCACCAAATAGCCTCTCTGAAGTGTGCCTGATCAGAAGCTGTCCACCAAAAAAAATTTGTTTGTGAGGTTTTGTTGGCAGTGCAGTTTTAATTAAGGCTCTTTCATTTTGTTTTACTCCATTTTTCTCCTTTCTCTAAGCCTTTGTTTTCTTTTCCTACCCACTCTACAGCGGAGCTAAACTTGGAGCTGTCCCGTCCCCTGAAAGTCAGTCCCACTCTGACAAAACTGGAGCAGGCCAAGGCCTACCTGCAGAAGGTCTTTCCAAACTACACGTGGGAAAGCTCCATTAAAACCCCCGCTGCCTTTCCCTCTCCTCACTCATCTCCTATAAAGACACCACAGCGAGCCTTGCCTCCTCGTTTCGACCGACACCATGAAGCCTCAGCCCTGAGTAAAGCCAGCACGGCCAGGGCCCTGTCCTTCCACAAAGTCTCTCTCCACACCGCACAGATCGTCGTAGTCATGGAGACAGAGGCCTGTCCATTGAGGCCCAGTGTTACAGTATCGTTGTCAGCCATGACGGCGTGTCTAAACATGAAGTCAGGACCTCGACTAGATGGTAAGTAAAATACAAGTGCCTTTCTTTATGTCTTATGCTGTCTTCTTGCAAAGCGACAAAGCCTAAAATAACTCCTGTAATTTTCGTAATTTACATTTAACCATTTTGGTGTGATCCAGTTTATTCTGCTCTGTTTGAATAAATTGCAATAATGATATTCTTGAAACAGGGAGCAGTGGAAAACAACCTCTCCTCATATGTCAGAGTTTATCATTTTAGAGTAGTGAACTTAGTAATACATTAAACTAAGCTTATACATGTACCATTTTTTGTGTTGTGTCCCTCATCTAGTTTCTGAGCCAACAAGAAACCTTCCAGGCCCTTAAAGCATGCTCCCTCAAACAAGTGACTAATGACAGGATTTGATGGCACACAGCTGTGTATAGCCTCTCAAGCAAAAAGCCATTAGTTTTTAATATGTCTCTGTGAGCGTGTGCGTTTACTTGAACATTGTCTCTTGTGAATCTTTGTTAATCAGCTGAGTTGCATGAGTTCAAACTTTCTGAAGCTTTTTTGATGTGTAATCCTGCTGGGAAGATTTGACATCCTGACCTTGACTCACACTGAAAAAGATCAGAAAGGAATCTGCAGTAATTCTTTCAATATTTTCTGGAATATTCCTTTTTTTGTTTTTCTTCTTACATGCTCTTGCAAAGCCATCCTCAGCCAAAAAACAAGGTTTTTTCTATAAACTGTAACGTGAGTTATTTGTGTTAGTGTTGGATCTTAGATTGTTACGGGACTGCATGTATTTGATTACATCTATGTGGGTGTGTTAGGATCTCTGAAAGAGCTTTCCGTGCTTTACTGTCTGAGTGTGCGAGAAGAAGATGTTTGTTTTGTGTTGGGACAAACCTCTGCCTTCATCAGTACGGTTATCCAGAAGGCATCACCGTGTTTTCCATTATGACAATCAGAACTCCTAATGCTAATGTAAATGAAAAAGCATCCAGTTTCTCAGTGCCGCTGGGTGTGAGGCAGCTTGCTGTAGCAAATCACCACAGATTTCTTATTTCTTGGCATGTCTTTCAAATTGAACAGTACATTGAAATTGAAGGATAAAAGGGAGTACTGAACTGTCATGCTACATGTAGTAGATAACAAGAAACAGTCTGCCTCACCATTTTGCAAGAAGATGCTTTATACCTCAGTTCCGCTGAGCAAAACATCTTTTTTTGCTCGGGGTTCAAGGACAGAGCTGGAGCAGGGCTCTTTAAGAGCCTGCATCTGTTTTACAGATGTTGTTAATATAGGGTTACTCCAGATAAAATGATTGTCAAAAATGTTAATTAAAACCTCAAACAATTTGCAGTTTGTTTACTCAAATCTGCATAACTGCACAGTGACACAATAGTCAGAGCTGCTGCGCTGCTCTGATTTTCACTGGCCTTTCAGCTGTCATCTGGTTTTGAAACGTTGACGGCAAAAAAATACAGTTGAGCTCCAGTTGTTTGTATTCAGAGGAGTGAAAAACTTTATAGACTCTAACCTGCTAACATAAAAGCAGCATGAAATCATCTCCTCTGATGTAAATTTAGTCAGTTTATGGGTATTGCTTTCTGTTTCACCCAGTCGTACTTTTAAGGGTTCTTTGATTTGTTTAGAGTGGACACAGAAAATGAAGATAGAGTGAGCTATATTTTTATGAATATTGTTTGTTTCCATCACTGGAATAAAAAAGGAGTCACTTCTGCTGAAGATCTCACATATTATCCATTAATGATGCCAATGCCATCTGCAGGGTTATTTGTGAGACATCAAGGTAAAGGTGATGGAGGCGATAAAATATACGCACCAGCTAACTGTAGTACAGTACAGGTAACCTATTTTGACCTTGAGACAACAACATGCAGGGAACGTGGAGGACCACGTGTAACCCAGCTTTACCCACGTTGGGTTTAGACTAGTCTTGGGTGAGGAGCTTCAAAAGTGGCGAGCACCTTTTTTTCTTTTATTTTCTTTTAAATACACTTGCAGGTTTGACAGCATTACGGAGGATGGGGCTTTCAACACCTCTTTAGTATGTCTTTTATTATTTATTATTGTATAACCTCCTCCTTGTGTCAGAAGAGCCTAAGAACAAAACTCATTCAGTTACTACAGTTAGCATTTCAGATGTGATTCTTTGCTAGTTGCAACAGCATTGCACTCAGCCTCTGTATTTTTGTTTATTGTAAGTCATTTTCTGTTAAAGTGAGCTTGAATTAGCCCACAAGACCTGTTTGTGAAAAAAAGCTGCTGCTGTATTTTAAAAAAAAATCAGCTTTAATGGGGGGGAAGTATGCTTCTTCCAGGCACATATTACCCTTCTATAGCACACTCCAATAAAATTGTCACCGTAAGTCTTTTAAAAGTCCATCATATATCCAAATCCACTGGCCAAGTAACCAGGGCGCATGATCAATCAGAGACACAGTGACAGGACCCCACACTGTCAAACAAGTGAACTTTATTTTGTAAACACATGTATGCGTGTGACGATCGGTGCAGCCATTGGACAGCAATGACTAGGGCGGCACACAGAGCGCAGACCCGGAAATGGAGGAAAACATGCTCTGCATATTTCTGCTGTTATTGGAGCTGCAAAATCATATTGTGTATCAAGAGCAGCTCATTCAACGCAGGTTTCGCGACGCTCTGTTTCAAATTTTGGAGCAGCGTCAGCGAATGCGTGCAGTAACCCGAAGGAGACAATGTGCTCTGCGCGCCCTGACGGCCCTGACCCACAACATGCTGGCAACTGCGTGGCTAAACAGAAGACGGAGGATCAGGTATGAACTTACCTTGCTACGGTGGCTTAAGTCAAGTCCAAAAAGACACATGTATCCTGGAGTTGGTTTGGATCGACACTGGTTTATATTCACACCTGAAGCTAACCGCAGCAGAGTCCATTTGGAAGAGGACCGAGACCACCTGAAAAAGTGGGTCTCGGTCCAGTTCTCTGATCCGCACCAGGATTCGTTTGTGTGTATTCACACCTGCATAATTCAATTCAAATTCAAAAATACTTCATTGATCCCAGAGGGAAATTAAGTGTTGGTATAGCTCATATAATTAATTCTTTAAGGTGTTGTTGTAGATAATGATGGCTGTGGGCAGGATGGATTTCCTGTAGCGGTGTGTATTGCAGCGAAACCGAAGAAGCCTCCGACTGAAGACGCTCTGTTGTTGTATGACTGTCTCATGAAGAGGATGCTCAGGGTTGTCCATAATTTTTTTGATTTTATGAAGAATCCTTCTTTGCATCATCATCTCCAGATGTTCTACAGTCGTCCCAATAACAGAACCAGCCTTCTTTATCAGGTTGTTTAGCCTATTTAAATCCCTGGCTCTGATGCTGCTACCCCAACAGATGACGGCTGAAGAGATTACACTCTCCACAACAGACTTGTAGAAGATCTCCAGCATCTTGCTGCAAACCTTGAAGGACCTAAGCTTTCTCAAGAAGTACTGTCTGCTCTGTCCCTTCTTGTAGATGGTTTCACTGTTGCGCCTCCAGTCCAGTCTGTTGTCAAGGTGAACTCCGAGGTATTTATACTCCTCAACCACCTCCACTTCTTCTCCCATGATGGAAACAGTTTTTGACTTATCCCTGTTTCTTCTGAAATTTACAATCATCTCCTTTGTTTTGTTCACATTCAAGGTGAGACGATTGTTTCCACACCATGTCACAAAGCGGTCCACCAGCTCTCTGTATTCAGCTTCTTGTCCATCTCTGATACACCCGACAATTGCAGAGTCATCTGAGTATTTCTGCAGATGACAGGTCTCTGATTTGTACTGGAAGTCTGAGGTGTACAGAGTAAAAAGGAATGGTGAGAGTACGGACCCCTGTGGTGCTCCTGTGCTGCTGACCACCTGGTTTGACACACAATTCTTCAGTCTCACAAATTGTGGTCTGTTGGTCAGGTAGTCATTGATCCAGGCGATTGTTGAGGGCTCCACCTGTGTCTTCAGGAGTTTCTGACAAAGCAAATCATGCTGAATTGTGTTAAATGCACTGGAGAAATCAAAGAACATGATCCTCACAGTGCTGCCTGCTTTGTCCAGATTACAGTGGGTTGGTTGAAGTAGGTGGATGATGGCATCTTCAACTCCAACTCCACAGCGATAAGCAAACTGCAGTGGGTCCTGATACATTCTTGTTTGCTTATTCAGGGGGGGCAACAGGAGTCTCTCCAGGACCTTCATGATGTGGGATGTCAGGGCAACAGGTCTATAGTCATTGATGACTGATGGGTGAGTTCTTTTGGGTACTGGAACAAGGCAGGATGTCTTCCACAACACTGGAACCTTCTCCTGAGTTAGGCTAAGGTTGAAGAGGTGCTGCAGAATCCCACAGAGCTGCTCTGCACAGGCCTTCAGGACTCTGGGGCTGACACCATCTGGACCTGCAGCCTTGTTCCGGTTCAGTTTCTCCAGCTGCCTCTTCACCTGACTTTTGGAGACAGACAAGTAAGAGGGGGAGGCAAAGGGGGTAGCAGCATTTCCTGACTTGGTTGAAGTCAAACTTGTGGAATTAGAAGAGTCCATGGCTGAGGTGAAGGATAAAACATCCGAGGTGTAACAGGAAAGCTGTTGATCAGAGGAGAGTGGGATGTCTGTTTGGCTAGGAACAGGAGAGGGGGGTGCTGAGCTAGTTCCTGAACTGAACCTGTTGAAGAATATGTTCAGTTCATTGGCTCTGTCCAGACTTCCATCTATCCAATCCTTCCTGTCCTTGAAGCCTGCGATCTTTCTCATTCCTGACCAGACATCTCTGATATTGTTCCTCTGTAGTTTGTTCTCCAGCTTCTTCCTGTATGCCTCCTTGCTGTCTCTGATCTTGACCTTAAGTTGCTTCTGTATACTCCTCAGTAATTCCCTGTCTCCCTCCCTGAAGGCTTTTTTTCTTGTTTAGCAGGTCCTTCAGGTCACTGATGATCCAGGGTTTGTTATTAGAGAAGCATCTCACTGTTCTGGTGGGGATGATGTTGTCCACACGGAAGTTTATATAGTCAGTCACACACTCAGTCATGGCATTGATGTCCTCTCCATGTGCTTGGCAAAGAGTCATCCAGTCTGTGGTTGCAAAACCCTGCAGGGCTTCTAAAGCTTCATGTGACCATTTTCTCACAGTTCGTTTTGACACAGGTTGCCTCTGAACAAGTGGTTCATATTCGGAACAGAGAAAAACAAGATTGTGATCTGATTTTCCTAGAGGAGGTCTTGGTTTGGACGTGTATGAATCCTTTACATTTGCATAAAACAAATCCAAGGTCTGTTTTCTCTTTTAGAGCAGCTGAAAAACTGTTGAAATGTTGGAAGTGTAGTAGAGAGGGAGGCATGATTAAAATCACCAGATATTGCCACCAATGCATTAGGGTGCTGTGTCTGTAGCTTAGCAACAATGGAACTGATGACATCACATGCAGTGTCGGCAACGGCTGAAGGTGGAATATAAACAACTGCCAAAATTACACTGGTGAACTCTCTTGGTAAATAATATGGACGAAAACTCACTGCCAATAGTTCGACATCTGGGCTGCAGAGACGACACTTCACAGTAACATGTCCTGGATGACACCATCTGTTGTTGACAAGCACTGCTACTCCACCACCATTTCTTTTTCTGCTCGTCTTCAGATCTCTGTCTGCTCGTACAGTCAGGAAGCCTGGCAGACAGACGTTTGAGTCGGGGATATGATCCAGCAGCCACGTCTCAGTAAAACACATAACACTGCATTCACTGTACTCTGGCTGAGTCCTTGTAAGGGCTTGGAGTTCATCCATCTTGTTAGCCAGTGATCTGACATTGCCCATTATGATCGATGGAAGAGATGGCTTGAACTTCCTCTTTCTCTGTCTCCTTTTCGCTCCTGCTCTGCAACCACGTCTCCTCCTTATCAACTCATCCGGGATTTGTGGCTTCAGTTATGGTATTATTAAAGCTTTTGCGATGTCAATCAGCTGCTCCCGGCTGTAAACTACATTGTTGCCATGGTTACGCATCATAACAAATTGTCAAAAAGGGAAAAATTTACAGCAAAAATCCTTCCAGCTTCACAGCACCAAAAACTAGAAAGTATACAGAAAGTATACAGATCAAAAAAATGCAATCTTCTTTAAGAAAAAAGAGGAACCAATGTACAAAAAACCAAAAATTAATATGTAGCCAACAGAGCCTCTCCAACATGCAGCCACCCAGAGCAGCGCAATTCAAGAATTCTTTAAGACCTTAAATAACAGGTAATAACAGGTCCGGACCAGTGTTCAGAACGAACCCTGGTCCATTTAAAGTGGACCAAACAGTGCAGGTGTGAATACACCCTTAGTGTTGTTTTCACGACAATTGAAACCGTATCGCACTCTGTTTGTATCATCCTATCAGCCACAGACTAGAGATGTACAACCCTCTTGGAAATGCATTCACCTCCCTTTCACATTTTGGCACATTGTAGGGACAAAGTTTAATATATTTTGTTAGAATTGTATGTAATAAACCAAAACAAAGTAGAATATCAGTAGGCTGTAAGTTCAGCTTTTCTGTGTTGAAGTTTGTTTAAGAACCTCAGTAATCAAGCATCATGATGAAGCCCAAGGAACACAGTAGAAATGTAATGGAGAAAGTCTTTAGTACTGTAAGTTAGGGTTTAATTAGAAAACAATATTCCTAGACAGGGCGGTTCACCTACACTGACAGGCTGGGCAAGGACAGCAACAACCATAGAAGCCACAAAGGGGTTACTATGGAAACTCTGGAAGAGCTTTAGAGATCTATAGCTCGGGTGGGGTAAGATGTAGACTCCACAAACGGTCAAGTTTGTCCTAAACCATGTAGGGGACACAGCAAATATGTAGAAGAACCCCATAGAGATCCTTCTTCTTACATACAAAGCCCTTAATAATCAAGCTCCATCATACATCAGAGTTCTAATTGTTCCATATGTTCCTAACAGAGCACTTGGCTCTCAGACTGCAGGTTTACTTGTAGTTCCTAGGATTTCTAAAAGTAAAATGGGAGGCAGATCTTTTAGTTATCAGGCTCCTCTCCTGTGGAACCAGCTCCCAGCTTTAGTCCGTGAGGCGGACACTCTGTTTACTTTTAAGGCCATGCTTAAAACTTTCCTTTTTGATAAAGCTTATAGTTAGAGTGGCTAAGGTCATCCTGAGCTATCTCTGTAGTTATGCTGCTATAGGCTTAGACTGCTGGAGGACAGACTGACCAATTTTCTTCACTCTGCTACTTCCTTTTCTCCTACTACTCTCCAGTTGTATTACAGTTCATTCTGTTATTTCGACTGTTAACTTTGTTTTCTCTCAGTGTTTTTCTCTCCATAGAAGATATACCTGGTCTGGTATCCTGCTTGGCTGCGATGCCCTGTTGGACGGGGGGCATCGACTGGGATGATGGTCTCAGTGGCTGAACATCCACTGTGTCCTGTTATCAACTTTTTACTTTCTGTAACATAGAAAGTTCTCTTATATCAGATCTTCTGTTCCTTCTGTGTTTCTGCTCTGTCTTCTCAAACCCCCAGGCGGTCGTGGCAGATGGCCGCTCCTACTGAGCCTTGTTCTGTTGGAGGTTTCTTCCTGTTAAAGGGGAGTTTTTCCTCTCCACCGTCGCTACATTCTTGCTCAGTATGAGGGATTGCTGAAGGATTGCTGTGGTTGGAAAGTCTGCATCAACGGGGCCCAACCTCACGCCAATGACTGACGCAATCTGCTGGGATTCCTTGAATAGGAAACTTTTTAACTGATTGGAATGTTTGTATAAATGTATTGAAATGACTTCTTGTTAAGTGCCTTGAGATGACATCTGTTGTGAATTGGCGCTATATAAATAAACTGAATTGAATTGAAATAGAGGAATATTATCGTGGGTGGCATTGAGCTGTGGTTTAAGGTTAAGGAAGCTGATCTGGGTTGATGAGATTATGGATGGCGCTAAAAGCAGAGCAATTCTGAAAGTAAACCTGTTAGAGGCTGCAAAACACTGGAGGTTTACTCACCAGCAGGACAATGGCCCTAAACATAAAGCCAGAGCAACAAGACATTGGTTTAGATCAAAGCATATGTTAGAATGACACAGTCCAGACCCTAAAATCCATTATGAATCAGTGGCCGAATCTGAATACAAATGCATGCCACACTTTTCATATTTTTATGTCAACTCAAAAAAATGATGGATAATTTTCAGTTTCACTTTGCAATTAAGCTCCAGATTCTGGTAGCCTATCCGATAAAACCCCAATAAGTTGTGCTAAAATTTGTGGTTATAGCGTGACAGAATGCATAAAAATGAAGGGACATGAATACATTTGCAAGACACTAGATATTTGTCACTAAATATACAGTATACCTCAATTCCCACAAAGGCTTTGCCAAATAATGGTTCCAGATTTACTGGCAGTGGAGAAGACAATTGTCTCCAATTACACAGGCTTATCTCTGGTGACAATAGATGTATCTGCTGACTTTTGGGCTCAACTGCACCAACTCCATCACTCACCACTCATCCTCCTCCATTCCTAAAAATAGGATATTTGGATCTTTTTTTTTCAGAGATAAAGGTCAGGATTCTGTTCACAAAGGTTGAGCCTTTGAGCTGGCGTAATAAGTCAGCTGGAAGTACCCCCCTGAGAGAGGCTGTACATGAGATGTTTGACAGAAGAATGTGATACCACTACTGCTGCTACATTGTACATTACTACTGCTTTTGCTGTTGTTTCTTTGCTGGTCCATAGTGGCGAGCTAAGACTGATAGGCCAAATCTTGAGCAGAACTGGTGTAATGAAAGAATTGTAAGAGGGGAAAGGCAGTCTGAAAATAGAATGGATGGGCTACTGAGGAAAATAAATCAGGGTTAAAAAAAGTTTGAGGGTAGAAAAGAGAGAGAGATGGATGAACATGATGATATGAGATACGCTGTAATACAGGACAGAAAGGGAAACAGAACACTGCTCTTGGTGATCAGTAGGCAGAATCTCTCAGTTTTATGTCATTACAATCACCCCATTCCAACCTGGCTTCATCAGCAGCATCCATTCCCCTCGGCCCATGAAACATCTGGGGTTCTGTACCGGGTGCAGCAGCCCTTCAGCCAGGGGACAAGATGGAGAGAGCGGGGATTAGGTTGACAGTGAGGTGTGTTACCAGATCCTGTGTTAATAAAAAGCAAGTGGAAGGCCTGCATTCCGAGCTCCATCCATGGCTCACCGCTCCCTAAGGTAGGGGGGGCATTTATAGTTCAACAGAAGAGAGGTGGAGGGTGGGCAGAAAGAGAGAGAACAGATGTCCATGAAACGGGACCCTCCCTAATCTCTCAGCTCTCTGTTTTACTGTGCCCCTGACTTCTTTAAACACACACATGCGCGCGCACACACACACTTTAGTGTTAGTGCATGGTATTGGGAAAATACACATGTGCATAGTTTTTTTTCCCCCTTGACTTCAGGAAAAAAAAATTTTGTGAATCAACGCAAATGCTGCCTAACAGGTATGTCCTCACATTTTCTTTTGGCACTAGTGGCCTTTATTTGACAGTTGCTCGGCCTGAAACGGAAGAAAGTAAGAGGGAAGACATGCGATACAGGTTCTGAGATCGGGAATCGAACCCGGGACACCCGTGTCGAGGACTGTAGCCTTCCCATTCTGATGTTTTGATTTGAACTAAACCATGCTGTCCTAACCACATCTATATGCCCAAATGGGTTGAGTAGCTGCCATGTGATTGGCTGATTTGCTGATTGTGCTAACAAGCAATTGAACAATAAAGTGGATTTGGCGGATGCTTTTATCCAAAAGCTACTTACAAATGAGGATGTAACAAGTCAATGTATCAACGTGTCTGACAGTGTCAGAAAAATATTCATAATGTTGTTCTCCCAGCCCAAAGTCTGAAAGTGTTGGATTTCAACAAAGATATGTAGTTGTTAGATTCTTTACTACCACTTGTTCATACTTCTAGGCATTTATTTGACCTCTATCATATATTAAATCGTATGATTTTTTTCCCCCTTAATATTATTGACTTATGAAGTAATAATCACCTGCTTTACTTTGTGTTCTGTGTAAATGTTTTAGGCAGGTGTAAAACAAATGCTGTAAACAAAGAATGCTTTCAGAAATATACATAATGATTATTTTTAGCAATTTACAAAATGCAAAGTGGACAAACAAAAGAAAAATCTAAATCAAATCAATATTTGGTGTTACTACCTTTTTGCCTTCAAACCAGCATAAATTCTTATAGGTACACTTGCACAAAGTCGGGGATCTTGTAGGATTATAGTCAAGTGTGGGATCAACCAATTAGTTAGTTCTCCAAGATGTTTGGAACAACCTGCTGAATTCCTTCAAAAACTGTGCAAGTGTTCCTAGAAGAATTGATGCTGTTTCGAAGGCAAAGGGTGGTCACACAAAGTATTGATTTGATTCAGATTTCTCTTTTGTTCAGTCACTGCATTTTGATGATTGATGAAAAATAAATGATTAACACTTCCATTTTTGAAAGCATTCTTTGTTTACATCATTTTTTCAAACCTGCCTAAAACTTTTGCACAGTGCTTTTAATCCAGCAGCATGTTGTACATATCGTGTTTTAAACATGTATTTTAAACGTATTGTAAACATGTAAGACACTCACAGAACAACCACTTGACTTGGTAATAAATCAATAGCTAGAATTACTCAACTACAGTCCAGCTCAGCTATAAGTTGTATTCTTCATAAACAGATCAATAACAACAATAGACTGATAGTCTTTGCCTCTTTCTAAACAAACACCTACAGGTAATCCAACATGCAGCTTATCCATTAAATTAAATTAGCAAAACTACATACAAAATATCACTTTATTCCCTTGATTGCATTTCTCATTCATTCCCCAGGAGGCGCTGGCTTACACTGTGTTTTCTGTGTTAAACAGTGAGATATATACGGAACAGACGTATTTCTTATTAGGCTAGATATAAAAAACAATCATAATGTCTAAGATAAAATAGCCTTTTTAACCTTCAAGCTGATTTTTTATTTTTTAATTTTTTGGTCCCCATCGCCCTGCTTGGCATGGGTTAACTTCTTACATACCTGCATCATTTTTTTCATTTGCGATAAGCAAAGGGAAGAAACGGATAAATGTAAAAACCTTAAGCTTAGTGCAAAATAAAATTAAATAGTCTTATACTTTTCCCTCTCTTGGTTGTCTTTTTGTCTTTTATTCTGGTCTCACATTTAGATTTTAAATTTAGAATTCATATCTATAATGTGTATTTAGCTTACGCATGGCTTATGTCATGAAAGCCATATGTTGCTCATCACCACTCATCAGGTCTGTATTTGTAATTGGCTGGATGACACACAGCTTCCTGCACTGTCCCATTTTGGCTGACAGTGTCCTCTTCTACAAAACCAGTTTCCTCTAGTGTCCTATAGTGGTCTTGTGGTGAGTGAATAGCGTATTTGTGTGGTGAATGACAGTATATTACTGCCATTACTCTTAGCATCCCAGAAGGTCTTCAGGGGCCTCTGCTAGTTATGTAATGACTCCTTTAGGTTTCTACTAATTGATACCAGTACATGGTGGGGTATAAATCCGCCAGGCAGTGGTCAGATAACGGCTGCCAGGGAGAAACCGACACGGTAAATCAGTCTCCGATCCGATCTAATCTTACCCGGGTGTTTGCTATAGATGGATTTCACTTCAGGATGATTTTGAACCACCTTCTTCCCACCACCCAGAAGGTTTTTCCTCTTGTTTTATTCACAGTGTTGAGCTGCAGGGAATATGTACATGTACATTTGATCACTGACAAGTTATTACATTAGTCATGCAGGTGTCATTTTTATTCATTTAAAATATGGTTTTCCAAAAAACTAGCTAAAGATCCTACTAAGTTGCACAATATCAGATGTCTTCGTGATGCATCACAAATTTGATATAGGAGACAAGTCTTGACTGCAGCCAGACAGGGAAGTCCACTCAGTTCGAGTACATGAACCCACATGCTTTGGACAGAATTAAACCTGCCATAGAAAAAGATGGATCCATAAACTATGTATTAATATGAAATAGAAAACTAAGAATGAGGAAGCAACTTACTCCCAGTTTCTTGCCTATGTTACCTTGTAAGGTATTTGACAGTCTTCTGCTTACTAGCCCCTAGTGCTCTGTGTGTGTTTTATGCTTTACTGCTGTTTTTACTTTATCCCCTAATCATGTAAAGCACCTTGAATTACCTTGTTGAAAGTGTGCTGTACAAATAAAATCTCCCTACCCACTCCCTACCCCTAATGCGTCTGAGGACAAGATGCTTTTTCTTCCTCTCTTTAGCAATATAATATTTTTTTCCCTCATAATTTTATTTCTTACCTTTGCTTTTACTTTTGTCTGTGTTGTGTTTTAGCTGTAGCCTGTAAAAATTTTCACTGCAAAAGTGTAGTCGTGGTTAGTTCTAAACATCCTTTGACTCTTAGAAATTCATGGGTTTTTGCTGCTAACACCAACATCTTCTTATAGACCAAACCATTTATATTAAAGTCAGCTGGAGAGTTTTCATTTCCATATAGTGTGAGTTTGTTTGTGTGCACGGTTTCTCGTGTCAGGTTTGGCTCTGAGGTGAACTTACAACCTGTATATAGCCTGTATACAGTAACAAGTCCAAAGGCGCTACCTACTCCTTTATCTAATAGTTTTGCAATTTGTCCTTTGTTTTGGTTGTATATGTATTTACATTCCCCCCACTCCTTCAAAGTCTAGCAGTCTTTTGGTTGTCACGTCTTTAAGGTCAAAGCTAGGGTGGTAATTTGGTCATAGGAAGGAAAAACAGATATGGGGAGGATGGAGAAATTTGCCTCGCAGTGTTATTTAGCTTGGAAGAAAGAATAAAGTTAGAAAGAAAGGGATTCCCCCCATTAAAACCACTCCCAGTTTGGTTGATTATGGAGCGTCCTGGCTGCTGCTGCTGGCTTTCGCACCAGGATGCTGCGGTCAACTGAGCTGTAAATGACGCACAGTGAGACAGGAGAAACTGTTTTGCTGCTCATTGCGCGTGTGAAGGAGAATGTACATGTGTGAGTATGTGTTTCCACTTGTTCACCTGGGTGTGAAGTCTGTTTGTTTTTACATCTGCATGTACAATGGCCAGCCATTTGGATGTACTTTTCTGTGTTTGTGTGTCGATGGGTGCCTTCACTTAACCTAAACTTGCTTATATATACATTTGTTAAAGATTCTCGATCAAACAAGCCCATTTGGGAGTTCCCTTGGGCTGTCTAATAAATCCTGCCCATGAAAACAATCCCAGTGTCCAAAAGTCCAATAAGTAATCCAACAACCCTGTCTGTGCTGCATTACCAGGAGATATTAACAGGTAAACTGCCAGCTTGTATCAACAGTGTTTTTCCTGAGAGAGATGAGTCATCCCAGTGTAATATTTCTCCCAGATTGTTTTATACAAGCAAGGCCCTCTTTCACTGGATCACTCCTGTTGTGTTAGTACGGTCTCATGTTTAGTAAGATGTTCTGAGTCAATCCACCAAGCCTGGAAAGATCAGAGTATTCCTGTGTGTCATTTCATCATGTCATACATCACTTCTTTTTCAAACCCTGTAGATTTGTGTCTCACACTTTTTCCCACCATCTTTGTCCGTATCTGTTGATCTTGTCATTTATCACCTCCTTCCTCAGCTCCTCCATTTTCCTTTCCATTTTCTCTCCCAAGCCCTATTTATTCTCCTTTTACCCCAAGTGAACCCCAAGGCCAGCGTAGTCATTCGTTACTGAAAACAGTAAGGTTTAGCCATGTCATGTGTATCAGTATAAGAAGCAAACTTCCTCTGGAGGTCCGCTCATTCAGGTTTAACATATGTTTTCCTACTAAATGTCCAGTTTGTGACCCATGTCTAATCACAGATTCCTGGAAGTTCTGATCTGCAGATGGCAGTTTTAGATAGATCCGATTGTTCTATAGGAACTTTAAAATATTGGTTTTCAACTTTCTGAACTTGAAAATCAATACAATGTTTATACGAAAATAAATCAACAGCTCTGTAACAATTTCTCAAAAGTTGTTACGAAGCTGTCTTTCTGAGGTATATGTACCAATTAAATTCAACTAAACAAAATGACAACATATGTCATTTCCTTTTTTAGAAGACAGATTTTTTTTCTTCAAAAGGCAACATACAAAAACTACAAATAAATAGCTGTATCCAGCTTAACATCTGTAAAGATGTATTGGATTGTTAAATCATTCATCTATCCTTTTAACTATGCAAAGCCGCTGGTGTTACACAGCTCTGAATACAATCATGATTTTACAATGATTCAAATTAGTCTTGAGGATCTTATATTGGTGATTGATTAGATTAGCATGCTGGTTAGTATTACTAACAGCAGTCTGTGTGGTTCTTTGTTTATTAACTAGACCCTTACCTTAACTGTTCAGACTTTCGAAGGACTTCCAACATTTGTCAAATTGTTTAAAGGATAAAGCAGAGTAATTTAGCCATAATACATACAACTTTGTGTTTTTTGCTGAAGTCTCTCTTCTTGTCTTCAGCAGCTGACGTACCTCCATAGAAAATAGTTTTCTCTCTAGAAGCTTCTTCCAGCTTTTGTGCTTTCATGTAATTTTAAAAGACCTCACTGATACAGAAAATGACCAATGCTGAATCTTCTTGCCCCAGTAACTACATCCACACTGAAGAGTGTTCTTGTCAGCAAGTTGAGTTCTACCCGAATATTTTTGACAGTCTTCTATGACATTCAGATGTCTTTTTATAAATCTGAAAGTCTTCTGTTCAATGAACACTAACAGGGACATAATTTCCAGTCCACTGATTTATATTGCACTGAAGAACAACCTCCAGCCTTAGTAATGCATTTGTTGTTTTTTTTACCAAAATGACAGAAAATCCCTTAAATTCTGTTTTTGTTCCCAACTGATTCTTCCTGATTGGGTGGATATTTAGTTGTTTACTGGATGACATAAGCTTTTTTATGTTGTTATGAAGGCTAACTCTTCATTTTAGAAAGTAATGTTTTTCATCCAGTGGTGGCACATTCTTGTCGTTCTTTGAAACAAATCATCCATTGGGCTTTGGGTGGTGACTCCTGATGGCTGCATGCGGTGCCTTGGGGGGGTTGCGCTGGCGGACATGGGTTATTGGCCTGGTGGCCGTGCTGCGCCTGGGTAGGGTCTGGGGTGGGCCTGGGGATTCGGGGCTCGGGGGCGCCGCGCCCCCTAGCTGTGGTCCTGGCTGGGGGTCGGCCGGCGTGGGGTCTCTGTTGGCTGTGGGGGTCGTGCAGCCGCCTCTCTTTTTTCTTCTCTGGGCCGATTGTCATCGCCAGTCCCTGTATGGCGTCTCGCCTTGTTTGCTGGTTGGGGTGCCTGGCTGCTGGTCGCGGCGGCTGGGTGGCGTTTCTGGGCCGGATCAGTCCATTTTTGCACTGGACTTGGCTCCTGGGTCTTGGTCTTTGTGTGGGGCGCTGGGGTTGGGCATTTGGCCGGGATCGGTCGGACTTGCGGGTGGACTGGCCGGGTGGTGGGCGTGCAGGGCAGGTGGGTGGGGCGCTGGGTTTGGTCTCCTGCCGGGCCGTTGAGCAACAGTGGTCGCTCCACAAAGAATGAGGCTGGTGGATGTCGGCCTGGTGGGTCGGCCGCCCGGCTCATCGGTTTGCTCCTGGTCTGGGCGGGTACGTCGACGTGGTTCGGGCTACGGGGGCCTCCGGTGTGCCGATGGCGCTGGGGGCCTCCTTTGCTGGCGGGGAGGCTGCTGCCGTGTGGCAACAGGTGCTCTCCCCCTACGAGGGCACTTGGACGGGGGGGAGGGGTGTGTGGTAGGGTGGGGGTCGCGAACTCAACCTGGGTGTCTAGTGTCTTTTGTGTTTTGAGAGTAGAGCGAATGTCAGGGTGGGTTTAGTTCCCCTTCTGGGATGGGGCTGGGGGGACTGCAATGGGATCCGTGGGGCTTTGTGGTGCTGTGGCCGTGGGCCCCGGGTCAGACGTGCCATGGCCTCCCTCCCCTGGTGGATCCCGGTGAACAGCGGTGCCTATTGGGGTCAGTGGGGGAGCTGGCTCCCTGGGAAGACATTTTGTCTCCCAGTCCTTCCCTCCCCATCCCTGGACACCTCTGTCCACCCGCTCCATCACATTACCACTCATATAGGGTCTTGGGGCATGGGCACACATCACTGGGGTGCGAGGAGGGGCTTCCCTCCTCGCTGTCCCGTGGTGTCCTGGGTCCCAATTTTAATATACAACTTAGACACTCCCACTTATAACATTTTCACACGACACATATGTAGGGACTTTGGGGTGGGCACACTTTTCGGCATTCAGAGGGGGAGCGGTACAATCAGCTTCACCTCTGGTGCCGGTGCCCACTGTTAAACCACATATAGACACTGAGGGCTCGGGGTGGGGATGGGGGATGTGTGGCTGCCTCCCCCACATCCCACCCCTCTGTTTTAAATGCACATTATAACAACACGCATCAACACCATACTCGAGCGGGAGGATGGAGGCTAGGGGTCTTTTCCCACCCCTGTTCGCTACGGGCCATCAGGGGTTGGGGTCCGGAGGAGGACAGGCGGTCTGGTCGGGGTCCTGGGCTGTCGGGCTGCTTTGCCACTGTGGGGCCCTTGGCGGTCTGCTTGTCTCCATCCTAGAAGGTAGGGGGTCCACCTCCCGGGTCCGAGGGCTGGTGGCTCTACTGGGGCATCAGTACCTGGACCTGGGAGCATAAAGTGTCCATGGGGTGTGTGAGTGAGGGTACAGCGTCATTTTTTTGGTTGTCTTGGTGAGTCAGTGAGAATGTATGTGTTTAAGAGGGAGGGAACGTATGACTGTGTCTGTATGTCTTTGTCTACCTGTCAGGTTGGATCATGGTCTGCCCCCTCGCCTGGCGCACCTCAGGCCTTACACTTAATGGGGGGCCTATTTCCCCTCCGTCACTCCCCGCCGGTGACGGGGGCCCCTGCCTGCCGGTGCGCCGGTGGTCAATCCGGTTCGGACCTGGTGCGTGCCTGGCCGGGCCTGGGGGGGCCGGTGTGTCGGTCGGCCGATGCGCTGGGCCGATATCTTCCTTTGGTTGGTTGGGGCACCTCTCTTAGAGGTGCCAGGTTTGGGATTGTTGGGTGGTGCCTGCTCGGTGGCTCGGCGGGATGCGGATCCGGCGTCTCTGCTCGTTTGATCACCTGTTCTGTGCGCACCGTGCGTGGCCGGTTCATTGGCGGGTTGGACCGGCCCTGGCCCTCGTTTGAGGCCTGGTCTCGGCGCCCTGCGTTGCGCGGGATCAGGACCTAGGAGCTGGTACAACTTGGCGTCCAGATGCTGACTGAGCCCGGCCTGGGGATGCTGTCCGTCCCCTGCGGCTATTGGTGGGGCGCTGGGATGTTGGCGGTGGGGATTGGCCTAGGGCGGAGGCGACGCGTGGCGGCCGGTGGCCGGCCGCGGCCCCTGCAGTCCCGGGGGCCCCTCGTCGGCCGGTCCCTTGTCGGGTCCCTGCTGGGGGTTGGGGTGCCCCTGGGCCCCGGGTCCGTCGACCGGCCCGCCCCGGCGCGGCCGGTTGCCGGCGGAGCCCGTGGGCTCGTCACTGCTGCCCCCCGGGCCCCTGCATAGTGGCCGCTGGATGTTCGGCTGGGGTTCTCCTTTGCTCCTCTCTTGGGGGATGCGGTCGGCCCCGGCCGGGTCCGCCTGGGGCTCTGGCGGTCCTTTGGACGTCTTTGCTCCGATCTCCTTCACGTCTGCATCGATTCCTGGGGGACGGATTGATGTCTTCTCACAACAACTATCGAACACTCTTATGGAGAAACCTTATATGCACCAGCATGCTAACACACACACATAGATGTGGGGTCTCTGGTGTTTAAGGATATATTCTTGGGCTGAGGTTATCATTACTAGAGCTTGATTAATCGGTACCATGAGTTTTTCTGTGACATTGTTGTTGTATTTTTATATCTATTTTTGTGTGATGTGGTTGTGTAATTCTTAAGTTCACAATGTTTGGTTGGGTTTGTCGATGTTCCTTTTTCGTGTTTTGTTTTTCCCCCTCTCTCTGCCGTCCTGTGGGTATGGAGGCAGACTTCAATGTTTTCCTGTGTTTTCTTTGTTCCCCTTCCTCTCTTGTATTTTCAACTCACCCTCTCTCATGACATTTTGTTTCCTACCTCTCTTCTTCATCTTCTTTCTTTCTTCTCCTTAATTTTCCGTCTCCGTGTCCATAACATCAGGAAATAAAAACCCCAACAATTCATAATAAAGATTTTTCACACAATCAAGTGGAGTACTATAGCTAATAAGCTGTACTGCTCCGCTTGTGAAAGTAAATCTGTTGGGCTTCTACTTGGTACTCAGACACCAATTCTGAGCTCCACACTGCCAAACAAGACACGTTAAAAAAGAAACAAATCATCCAACCTGGTTATTATAATTGCACTACATTGCTAGAGCCAATGCTGTAAGTTGTAAAAACAAAAACACTTACTTGCATAACTTTTTTTTTCTTATCCAGTTGCAAATTTAGTAACGGACTTTTAGCTTTTATGTATATCAAAAGTTAAAATCTGACATTTACAGAAAAAATTTTCACCAACATTGATTTTAGTGAACGTTTGTCTTACATTTTACTCCTTAGATCCAGTTGAGTCTGCCTCAGTGCTGCTGACGATGAAAGATGCGCTGGTGAAAACAGGACTAAGGGACCAGGGCCACGTGTTCCTGGGACCGTTTTCCTGCAGCAGCTCCCTGGAAGCTCGGTGGTGCCGGCACAGCGGCAGCCCTGGACCGGAGCCCGGCCCCCCTAAACTACTTCTGGACCTGAAGGGAGGTCTGCTGCAGGTTTGTGTGCCTATGACATCAGTTCATCTCCCTCAATCTTTAGATTTATTTCCCAGCCCAACTACAGCTCATGGGGGTTAGGTTTAGATCAGTGCCTCTGCACCTGGTAGAATGTGAGAGTGAGTGAGAATCACTCACTGTTTCTGTGAGGTTATTCTAGCTAGAACTGTCTTCTCTCTAAAAGATCAATCTTATATCAGATTCACAAGCTGACAACTCCTAAATCTGCTGCTTCAATTTGTTTCTCCAGTGGCTTCTGTCTTTTTAAGCATGAAGTTGGACTTCTTTAGTTTTGAGTCAAATCTTCTGGTTAAGTAGTGGAATTTTGTAAATCTATTTATAGTGAGAGGTTATCTTCTCGTTTTTTTTCTTTTGAGAAGTTATATAATGCACACACTGAAAAGTCCCCTTTCAATGTGACTAACTGTTCACATTTTTCTCTTAAGTAATATTCCACATTACTTCCACAGGGGGAACACCCTTGCTCACGTTCAGCTTTCCTTAATGCTTTTTATTGCATGTCCATTAACAGGAAAATCACTTCCAACTGAATACTTAATATGTAATCATACATTTCCCTCTCAAAATATTACAGTTTGTGGTGTTTTGAGCAATTGCTGTACCAAAACCACCAAAATTCCTTCCGATTTTTTTTCTTTTGGGGCTTTGTCTCCAAAAACCTGGGGGGAAAAATCCCCACATTTTCCTGTTTTTAGAGTTTAGTTTCAACCCACTCTTGCAAGTTAGTGAGTAGTGGGCAAGCTCGCAGGCAGCTTTGTGTGTGAAGTCCTTGACTCAAAGATTCCTAACCCTCAGTTCAAATCTCAGGCACACTCACTTTGATGGAGGATAGAAAGGGGAATGCCATGGGGGAATGAGGAGAATATCAGGCTGTGTTGTTTAATCTCAGTGGAGTTGTTAAATGGCAATGCGGAGGCCAACCCTGACTGCTTGACGTCTTGCTTTAGCAAAGAAGTAATTGCTAGTGCTGATCCATTTTTTATGAAAAGAAATATTGGTCTGGGTTATTCTTTAACTTTGGTTTTCAGAAGAACTCCCTTTCCTTCTTTGGTATCCGATGCTAGATGTTAGCATTCTCTTCACAGCTGACCGCCTCTCTCTTGTTCCTTCCCAACAGGTTTTTTGGGGCCAGGAACATTTGAACTGCCTGAGGCTAGTGGAAGAGCATCTTCGTAACTACCTTGATCTCCACAAAGATGATTCAAACAATGGCTGGTCTAAGGAAAAGGCCTGTCACACCCAGCCTCCTCCCTCTCCTGTCGCTCCCTCTCCTAGGACAGAGCATAGCTCAGATGACTTGCGCACAGGACATTTTCAATACATTCAGGACTCAGTCAACAATAATGGTAAAGTGTCTTACAAAAGTCTTCATACTTTTCACATTTGTTCATGTTATAACCACCATCATGGAACAACACAAAGTGTATAAATGTGAGACGTAAGGAAAAGGATACATGTTTGTTTTTTTTATTGAATTTTTAAGTCTTGTCAGAAATCTTGAATTGGATTTAAGTCTGGACTTGGACTAGGCCATTCTTATACCAATTAATATTATTTCCAGCTGTATTTTTAGTATTGTCCTGTTGAATGGTGAAGCTCAACCACAGTTTCAAATCTTTTTCAGCCTCTTACAGGTTTTCTTCCAGGATTGCCTTCTGTTTAGCTCCTTCCATCATCTCTGACCAGCTTCCCTTTCTCTGCTTAGGAAAATAACTCATAACAAAACCCATCAAAATATTGGAATACCACACGTCATGTTTACGTTCTGTTGGATAGAAGTGTGCAGCCATCTAATATCCTTGCTAGCTACCAAGACAAAAAAGAGAGAAAAGAATGAAGTAGTACTTTTTTGGTGAAGTTTAAATTAAGGACATTGCCTCTTGAGCGTTAAAAAAAGGGATTTGGGATGTCACCAGCTAGTGGATTTTAACATCGTTCAAGGACTTTAAGAGGTTATTATAGATTTAAAGGGGATTATTTGAAAGATTATACAGTTATTGAAAAGTTTGCCCAGATGAAAGATCTGCATTTTTTCCTCAAGAATAACAACACTGGTGAGTGACCCTTTGTATGTAATTTCATGTAGGCTATAAAAAAACGTTTCTACAGAAGTTCTGATTAGGTCCATCTTTTTTATTCTAGTGTAGCTGCATGAGAAACCATTAATGTTCCTAAATAGAGGACTTATTTAACTACCGTTACACTCCTAGTAGATATGGTATTTTCAGGGTAATGTGCAGTATTGGGATTATGGACCACATAACATTTTGCATGTAGACCAAAAAGTTCAACTTTGGTCTCATCTGGCCAAATTACATTCTTCCACTCATTTACTGTGTCCCTACATGGCTTTCTTATGGCTGTCTTTCAACCATTGCTTCCTCCTTGCCACTCCTACATAAAGGCCAGCGACTCATAGTTGTCCTGTCAACAGATTCTCCCACCTGAGTTAGCTCCTCCAGAGTCACCACTGGTTTCATAGCTACTAATGTGATTAATGCTCTCCTTTAAAAACAGGTGACCATGTCTTGGTAGGAGGGCAGATGTGCCATACGTTTTCCTTTTTTAGATGATAGGTTTTTAACTTACCCTGATCCGTCTCCTGTTGTTCTGTAGATAGAGTAATATCAATACAGCAACATGGGTTTCTTGTAATTTAATTTCGACCCAAAAAATACTAATTATGATTACCATTAAAGGATTTGAAAATTAAAAAGTAAGAAGCTAAAAGCCAGTTAAGATGCACATTAGCTTAAAACAGAGTTAGATCAAAGCTCTCTGTTAAAGGAAGTTTCATCAGGCATGTCCGCCTGTTTCCACTCTAAGTAACTTTGTGTTTATTCCCTTTCTTTGTGCTTTGTGTTCACACACACAGACAGACACTCAGAGCAACATACACAGAGGATCAAACTTCTCTCTGGCTGAAGACCAGCCATCCACTCTGTCAGCTGTGGTTGAGTCTTTGTTTGTTGCACTGTTCCACTGCTCTTTGATGCATTTAATATTCTGGCTGAAGCTGAAGAACGTACAGTGGTGAACTGGACCCAAGAGGACAGTCTGTCTGCAACATGTTGTCAACAGTGAGAAAAGTCAGTGGTCCAAAGTACAGAGACAGGCTATGGGACCCCCCCACCCCCAGGGTCCAATCCAGAGATGGCTGGGTTACATGAACAAAATGGAAATGAAAAGTGGTCAGAGAGAAAGGGGAGGATCACTGTTTTGCTCACAGGGTACAAGTGGGTGAGACAGTGACTCACATGCTCAAAACATTGTTTTGTTTTTTCTCTCATCCACATCTTTTAACTAGTCTGAAGTTACCAGTGAATGCTCGGCATAGAGACGAAAACTAGACACAGGCAGAGTGGCTCAGGAAAATCAGCAGTTCCCTGTTTGCTTTTTTCCCCCTTTTTCCTGAATAAACACGAATCCCAAACAGCAGCTAAGATGCAAGTCAAACATCACTCAGGAGTTTAGATCCTGTGTTGTCCAGCTGTTGCAGGTGCTTGGCACAGTTTAATCAATAGATGTTTACAGAATGGCAAAAATGTTTACTAAGGTACTGTGTTTATGCAGAGCTTCTGACACGCATAAACATTCAGAAAATGCAGATACAGGGTTTCCAGATTTCCTTTTTCTTATTTGCACCACTGTGCAACAGTCTTGACTAATCTGAGTACTTGTCAAAAAAAAGAAATAGAAACTGTTTGTTTAAACATTCAACCAGAAATCTGAATAAAATATTTCATTTTTTTTAGCATTTTAAGTCTGTACAGTTCAAATTTTGAGTTAATTATAAACCTTTCGAATGTACAGCCTGTACTTACTTAGTTAAGCTTCTTTTACTTTCATGAAGTAAGCTTCAGAAAAGAAAATACATAAGGTTCCACACTGTCTGTAATGTTAAAATCTGCTCAGCAAAGAGTTACCTGTGACTGATTGTGTTTCAGAGTGTGTATTTTTCTGTTCTTTATTCCGTTCATAGTTTGGCAGTCTTGAAAGAATATTGTCAAGCTGAAAAATGAAGCATTTCTCAAAAAAGTTGCTCTCCATTTCGGTTTCAATGCTCGATTCTGATCATTTTGAAAAAATTCTAAACACCATTCGGTCTAGATTATAACACAGCCTCAATCTTTACTGATTTACAGTAGAAAGCAATAGTTAAATCTATCTCATGATGTTCCTATAGACAGTTATTTATAATAGATAATCAAAATTTTTCTTCATGACTCTGAGACATATTACCTCTATTTTTTCCTCTCCAGTTCTGTATGATTTGGCATACATCTGCCTTTTCTCAGTTTGTTTTTCCATGTGGTCATTAATGTTTTGTTTTGTGAGTCTTTGACAAAAGGTAGAGTCAAGCAAAATGAAGTAAAGTCATAGCTGATGGATCTGCTGCATATCTAAGATCTTCATGTATCATGTCTAAAGTTGTAGTTTGTTGTTGTGCACCTCATAAGGCCTCTGTTTTGTTTTTTTCTGGCACATTCAGGAGGTGTCATTGTTATTATATTGTCTTTCAGGTTCACAGAAACTGCCAGGACCCCATGAGGTGGTGTTTTACAGTGAGACAGAAGACAGCCCCGGAGTAATGCTGTGGAGATACCATGAACCTCGTGTGCTTACCTTTGTCAGGATAACGCCTGTCCCCTTCAACACCACCGAGGACCCTGAAATAAGTACGGCTGACCTGGGAGACGTCCTCCAGGTAGTATGAGCTCACATGTGTCTCTAACACAAACACTCATTTTCTCTGTTTCTGCTTTTCAGACAAACCCCATGAATTTGTATTTTTTTTCTATAAAACTCCCAACAAAGCGAGGCTCGTGATTTATTAAGCCGCTACATGTTGCATGTATGTCTTTATTGCTTCAGTTGTATTGGGATGTCTGGTGCTAGGTTGGGGTTATAAGTTGTAAGAGGAGAAGATAATCCACACATCCCTCTCCCAGATCCCTGCCTAACATCACCTGCACTGAAAGAGAAGTAAACGGTTTTAGATCTGGGCTGTAAGCCATTGTGATTCCCTTGTCAGGAGTCATGTTACTGAATGACCGAGACCTCTGCTGTTTCTCCAAACTTGTAATACATGCTCAGACAGCTGTGGAAGTCATTCCATGCTCTGGTGTGAATAGCCAGGTGCCTTCAACCCCAGATGAGGTTATATTCTGGCAGGTTGTTGCAGCTACTGAGCCTGCAGGGCCTCGGTGGGGGTTAGAACATCCTTGTTTTCCTCCCATCACTCATCTCCTGTCTTTCTAACCACTGCCTCACTGTCCAGATAATTGCTTTGAATAAAGGATGGAACCCAATTTGTTCTTTGAAACTCCTCTCTATACTTTTTTCCCCACTAAAGCCATAACATCATACTGTCATAGCAACAGTTTTTTTAACCTTCCATTATTGTATTTGCCTTTCTCAACATTGTGTTGTATGTAAATCATGTTTTTCAGATTAATCAATGCCATTCTTATTGTTAGATTTATGTTATTATTGTTGCTGAATTCAGCTCTATTTATAAGAAGCAGCTGCCGTCCAAGAGATGATTTATCCACATCTGTTGTTGCGATATGATACAAGAATTCATTAAAAGCGTAATAAAAAGGTTGATTGGGATAAAACAATGCATTCTTGCAGTGTTATGATATTTCTCAATGGGTTTGGCTGTTAAGGAGTAAAATTCAATAATAGTTGTGTTTATTATTCTTATTGATGCATATTCTTTATAAAAATGGCTTAATGTTATTATTTTGTCCAAAAATGAAAGACAGACCAGACTTCATTACTTTTTCACCTCCTTTATACCGTAGTAATTTTTGCACAAAATGGTTCGTCCTTAATATAAACTTAAATCCCCTCATTCTTTTCCTTCTGCTTTTCATCATCGCTTATCTCCCTCATTCTTTTCGGACTCCCACAGCCCTTCCACCTACGGTGCAGATGTTCACTCTGTTTATGTGTGCCGGCCCAGGGGAGGCAGGACATAGGAAGGTGCTGCAGCTGTGTGACTTTTGAGCGAGGCCCCCACAGCTGTAAGGACTACAGCGAGCAAAACGGTGAAGCCTCTATGGCTGATTGGCCACATATTGAGTTACAGTAGGGAATGGAGGGAGCTGATGTGTTTAGAAGTGGGGCGGGGAGGGGGGCGTAGAAGATGTAGTGATAGACAGTAAGGATAAGATTGGGGTGGATAATGCGAGTTGATAACAGGAAGGAAGAGTTAGAGATTATGATACTTTTTTGTTGTCCTCTCCAAGACAAACAGAAGTGTTGGTGTAAGATCTACGAGAGAATTTAGACGGAGATGTTTTTCACTCACCAATGAAATGTGAAATAGATTCAATTTGCCTTTTCTGGCTAGTTGCGTAGTGTGCTGATACTTGACCATGCACACAAAAACATCTGCAAGATTCAAACAGTACGTAGTGCCAGTCTTTCATTATTTACTTCATCATTTGTTTATGCTTAAAGCTCATGGCTTTAACTCTCGACTGATGTAAAACCTGACCAAGATTTTCTAGGGATGTGCACATTACAGCAGCGGGAGTATTGGAAGCAGGGTCTGATTAACATGTGGTTTACATCTTTCTTCTCTTGTCATCTGTCAAATAATTATTACATGTGACAAGACTGTTAAAAGGAATCAGGTAATGGGAGTGTAAATGTTATGGTGCTGAAAAAATGACACTCCAAGCACGCATCTATTGCTGAAAGCACCTAATATTGGAATTAGAAGTAGATATTTGCAGGTTTGTTGAGAAAGGCAGCATTAAGTAGGGAAATGGGCATCATTGTGCTTGAGAACTAAGGAAATTGTCAATAAATCATAAACTTGTGCAAGTTTGGAACCAGAGGAGGAGGAGAGCTGGTCACGAGTCCATCACAGGGCAACAATTTCAAAATAACAGTCTGTGGCGTCCATTTTTTTTCTGCTACTATTACTCAATACTTTGTAGAACCAGCTTTGGTTACCATTACCTCTCTACCAGTCTTCCACATCGGAGGACAGAAAATTCAGTCTGATCCTCTTTGCAAAACAGCTAATGCTCAGTCAGACTGGAGATAATCTGAACAGCAATTTTCAAGTCTCACCCCACATTCTCTATAGAATTTATGTCTGGACTTTGACTGGGCCAGTCTAACGCTGAAATATTCATTGAGCCAACTGCTCTCATTTGAACCACAGCATTCAACTCAAAACATGTGCAGTTTTCTCTACAGCCTCATGTAGGGTGGGTTTGTACACTGTTGGGTGACCACATTTTGACTTCCAAAAAAAAGACACTTTGTCCACTTCAAACTCTGTTTATATAAAGAGGACTTTAAGTTTAGCATAATTAAAGTGTTGTTTATCTAATAGTAGTAGAAATAAATGCTCCTTGTATGGGTAAAAGGAATGAGACAAGTGGACATGTCCTGGGAAAAAAAGGACATTTTGTCATGCTAGTACACCGTTTACTCAGAGGACAAGAATCAAAAAGTAAGAAAGGGATTTCTCTCCAGGATATTGATGCAATTTTGTCTCCTTGGTGTCCCTGAGATAAAAATTATACTTCTATGTAAATCAGCAGATTTCCTACTGTATTTCTTAAAAACAAGCCCCATATTTGTTTACTTTTTTACTCATAATGTAAATCGTCCTTTTCTTTATTTGCTCTGTGTTTGGCGCCACCCTTTGAATGAGAGTATTGCTGTCAGTACAGAGTTCTCCCAGACCTGATTGGGCGAGCACAGAAGAAGACACAGACTTTGTAGTTAGGTGGACAGTAGAAGAGGCTGGGAGGTTTGAATTTGGCCTGAGGATTGTTCCACCCCAGTCTCAAGTCTTTTGGAGCCTCTAATACTTTTTTTTTTCCCCTTCCAGGATGACCCAGTGTTTAGCACTCTGATCAGCTTCCCTGTCACCGCAGAAGAAAATAATTCCCATAGCATGATGCCGTCCCCACCATGTTTTACTGCAGCTTGTAATACGGTGATAGTTGTTCGACACACGTAGTGTTTTGTGTGTTGGCCAAAAATTACAAAATACATAAAGCATTACAACTGTCATTTCTGAATAAGTAAAAAGCTATAAAATGATATAAAAAAATAGGTTATTAGATCTTTTTACCACTTTATATCTACTTTGTCGACATATGCTTTTTCTACATAGTTTAATAGAACTGCCCTTTTTATCCTTTTTTCACAATATTGCCTTGAAGTTTCTTTAGATTCTAATTTCAGTTTCTGATTACCGATCCCCTACTTTAAATTGATGACGGTTGAAAACACCAGAAAGAGTCCATATAATTCCAGACACAGCAGTAGCACAGCTTTTGCTCCAATGGAATTTCATATATGTAACATGTTGTCTGTGCAGAGAGGGAACCTGAAGAGAAAGAGACAGCACTCAGAATTTCTCAGGCCTATAAAATTACCATTGTAGCCATTTGGAGATGGAAGCTGATAGTTATGAAGAAATGGAAACTGTAAAGGTAGGGAAAGAGACATAATCTGAAATGAGGAGAGAGGAAATTAGCATTAAACTGTCTGATGATTCTTTGTCATTTGGACAGTATGTTTTGATGATCTATGAGTAGAGTCAGAGGGTCTGCACATGAACAGTTGGATGGACACTGACATCTTTGTGCCACTCTACCTCCTTGTCACCTGTTTTTCTATTTCTGCCATTCAGGACACTGCCTCTGCTTCTCTGTTGTAACTCTTCTCTCAGCCGTGTGTAATAGATGAGCAGGAGAGGGGCTGAATGGGGTGTTTCGCTCCTTGCCTTGCTGCTTTGCTTGTCCCCAGAGCATATCGTATTAACATTTTATAAAATCAAGATTTCCTGCATTTAAATAGTTGTGGTTTCCCAACTGGTTCCAGTATCTCGAAGGGGAAATTCAAACCAACCTTCCATTACTCAAAGTCAAATTGCCGCTCGTGCTGGGTTCTTTTTGTGTACAGTATAAAGGGAGAAATATCATAGCGTTTGGCTTGTTGGGGTTCAGCTAAAAACCAACAGATCCACAGGTTTCCACCTGTAGCGTGTATTCAAGTTCTCTTAATCGTGAGCAGGCACTGATGGAAATATTGGCTGAATCAGCCTGATCCTACTTTGGGGAAAAAGGAGGAGATGGAACCAGCTACAAAGAAAGCAACAACCTAAATTCATAAAATAAACACAATGGGCCTGATTTATCAGTATTCCAAATAAAGACCGCAAGATTGGGGAAAAATCAACATAACTGTCAGGTTTATGGCCATTAGAGGGTTAATTACTATTAGGTTAGGAAGTGTATGAATTTTATTTTCGTTTGCCAGCGATAAACTTATGTTGAATTGTGGTGGCACAAAGTTAAGGCGTGTCTCTCAGGCTGTAAAAATAGCCTGCACAAACAGTTTCATGTTTGTTAAACTACACTGCCAGTGGAACGCATTCTTATGTGCATGTTCTCCCAACATTTGTGCCTTCTGACAGATACGCCCATATTAAATATTCATCAAGGGTAAAAGCACTTAAGGGTTTGTGCGCGTATTGTGCATTTGTGCAACAGGCGCCTGCTTTGTAAATCACCTGTATGTTAAATCAGAGCCAATGTAGACACTGTTCTCATTTAGAGGACTTACCCACACCAGCCTTGTCCAGTGAGCTGTTTTCTCTAATGAGAAACACACTTGCCTCTTATAACATACCTTTTTTATTGATGCATGCTTTTTATCCAGTTCATAGGGATGTTGTAGTTGTTGTCAGGAGATGGAATCTGATGTGAGCTTGTGGGATATGTCACCTCAGATAAACACACAGAACCAGAATGAATGAGCAACATGGTATTAGAGCCAAGATAACTATTGTTTTAGAAGAACAGTGCTCAACCAGACCTGCATTACTCCCAACTAATGCACTATAAAAATAAGACTTTCCATGTGGTTAATTTGATCTGGAGATTCTACACCTCATCCACCAAAAACTCAACTTCTTTTCCAGTTTCTAGTTTGGCTTTAAGGAGGAGAAAAAACAAAAATAACAGCTTGAAGATCTCAGCATGGGCTTATTCCTGATTTTCCACACTGATTATTGTTAACATATATCAGCCCATATGAGACAGCAAAGCTGGAGTCATATTCAGAACAATTTTCATTGCATTTGCTGAATAAACATTTGCTCAAGACAATGTCAATTCAATTTGTCTTCTAGCTGATAAGAGGTAGCTCGCTGTGGATTTTTTAAAGGCATATAGGCATCAGTGAAATAACATAATAGCAGTGTTGATATTGTTAATAAAAATAATGGCACACGATGCTGTGCTTGTCAGCAAGCACAGCCTCAGAGTGAGCTGAGGGAGTCTTCAGTTGCAGAAACATTTTTCTGAAATTTAGCAGCAATCCCACTTTGGCCAAACTCAGAATTTGAAATAATGTCTTTCTGTTGTGTATTTGCTTTAGAGTGCCTGCCTTTAGTTAACCTTCTGAGACACAGGGATTGTTCAAACAGATCGAGAAAAATAAATCTCCGCCGAGTGGTAGGTTGTAGTTTTTCCTAAACAGAGCCGGGTGTCAGGAATGGAAAGATTTATGTGAGCTGCCAACACTTCTGAATCTAAAAAGTATTTGTAAACAGTTTGGAATATTTAACTACTTAAAAATTCCTCAACATGGTGTTCAAGGCCTTTGAACCACCCTCCGAAAATGAAACCCAAAACATTTCGTACCTCGTTTGACTGATATTTTGCCCAAGGTCTAGCTGCCAGACTCACTTTGTTGAATGTTTGAGGAAAACACAGATTGGACTCATCCAGCTGGGGGAATGTCAGCTATTCAGACATGCATATTGTTTTTCAGATAAGGTACACACACAATCAGGCAGAGGAAACCGACACTGCCAACGCTGCATCATATGCTTGCATACAAACGCGCACCTGTGTATACACATATGATTTCCTTTGTCTTTCAAAGAACTGGAATAGTCCTGCTCTTGGATATACAACCCATTGGATGTTTGACAGGTGTGCTCACCTCCCAAACCTTTTCCTTCTTCCTTCCAACCATGAATTGGTCGTCATTCAGCTCAGCTTTCTTTCCATAGCCAGAGCTCCAAGCGGACAGGAACATGACGCACATTCAGCCATGCACATGTATTTCACTGTACCATATATGCCTCAAATATCAATTTCTGCATGCCGTCATATGTATAGGACATCACAGGTGCGGAGTAAGTGCATGCATGGTGTTTTAGCAAACCAGCTCTGGGAGTTCTCAAAAGGGATTCGGTGAGTTTCCGCTCTGGTGGCTCAGTGTTGGGATTGCGGGTGCACAACTCTGTCAGGTACAATTAGGAGGAATTGATTCTAGGAAAACCTGTGTGACAGTTCATACATGATGTAAGCTTCCACTTACCTCATCCGCCTGACAAATGGACGCACACACTATATTAGTGTGTGCGTGGGACATTCCCAGGAGTTTGGTAGTTGTCCAAGGAGCGCTACACCTGCAGTGCACAATTCACTTGTTAACCCACATACACACACTTATTCATGACTTTCTGCCTGCTGTTCTTCAGGTGTGTTCTCAGGAGTGCTCTGCCACTTTTGATCCATCAGTAGCAGAGTTGTACAGGCGGTCAAGGGAATGTGAGAAGCTGGTTTGGTTCACACCGCAGAACAGGGACACATTTCTGTTCATCTTGGCATGGAGCCCTATTATTCATCACATCTTCTTTAAAGGAGCACATGAGCAGAAGCTGTTGTTATTCAGTGTGAAAACTGGCCACATCTTTTCAGCGCTGATGACTGTCATACTCTTGTCAAGTATTAGGCATCTGGCCATGCACTGTAACATGGAGATGAGTTGCAATCCTACTATGTTGGTGGTCTTCTACCAAAGTGCTGTCATTTCTTGACTAGATTAGATATTTATAGATAGTTTTTGTTTGATTAAGGCAAAAATCAAGGCTGTAATTGGACCCCAGCTTAATGATCTTTTTTTAATTAAGATCACACTGAGAGCAGATCAAGTGTTTCCAGCTAGAGTAACTGGGTGATATGGAGGTAGAATGGTGTAAAAAGCAAAAAATATAATGGCATATTGAGTTTGACCCTATCTTCGATTGTTATTCTGACCAGTAGGTTCTACTTAGTCACAGTAAGGCGAGTGATGTCAAACCAATCTTTCCTATGTACATAAATCGGCCCTTTTTTAAATTGCTACCCACTTCAAATGTGACCAGGGTTTAAAAGTTGAGCAAACAGTGTTTGTATAAACCACTGATAGTTTTGAGATGTGATGCAAAGCAGTAGACGTCAGCTTTGTTTTTGGCCCCAATTGGACTAAATGTTAGTATAATTCCAACTAATCTGGACATTAGGAAAGGTATCTACTGCAGATAAGATATTATCTGCCAAAAAACCCTTGTAGTATATCCTCACTTTAAAAATCCTAACCTTTTCCAGTAAGCATCCTGAAAGGATCAGGGTTTCAGGTTTAGCGGTCCACTGCATTTATTTTACTTTTATAACTATGTATAACTGCAAGAATAAAAATAAAAAATCACGTATGAGCAGAGGTCACACTAGATTTTTTTGTTGTTTGATATTTTAAGTGTGTGTTTCAGGTAAAAATGTAGATGTATCGCTGGTGTTGGAGCCAAAATGTTTCTTATGAAAAGCTCAGTGTAGCCTCTTTGTTTGAGGTATTTCCTCACTGTCCTTCTAAACCCTCTAAACTGCCAGGTTTAACGTTTTTGTGTATGGGTGGAAAAGGGGGAAAGGAAGAAGTACGAAAAACCATCACGCTTAAGTAATTACATGTTCTGCTCTTATAATGACAGTTGAAATATAGTCAAAACCATTAGGTGAGCAACTCATGAAATGAGAGCACTTTTCCAGACATTCAGCAGCCATTGATTGGCACAGATTCCTGCTTGTACGTAGTTAAAGGGATTCTTCTGTTCACGTTGTCCATGAATTCTATTAAATTGGGAATTCATTTGTTTATTTCAACATTATGAAAGGTAGTCCTGAGAACAATAAGACATCTGAAATGATCAATATTCATACAATTAAATTAGCTACAGAGAAAAAACGGCAGACCAAATGCCAGTCTCAAAATTAACATTGAGTCTATGGAAAATCAAGCCACTAAACAAGATGCATATTTAGGAGTTGCTTTTGGCAGTTATGTAAATAACTGTGTCATTGCTTTCAGGTACCATGCAGTCTGGAATACTGGGACGAGCTCCAGCAGGCCTTTGTCCCATACCGGGAGTTCAGCCTGTCAGAAAGCTGTGCCTGCCAGCTCCAGCTCCCCAGCCTCAGCCTCACTGATCAGCAGAAGGAGCTGGTGGCCTCAGACCTCTGGAGGATCGTGGTCAACCATAACGGAGAAGCAGGAGATGAGCAGAGGTGAGACAAACTCGGTTTTCCAATAAAAGTGTGATTATATGTTGATGGCTCTGGCTCATTGGAAAGACTTAATCTGAGTCCTATTGTGTCTTTTTCTCTGAGCGAAAGCATTTCTGAAAAGCTGTTCCTGTTTCTAATGTTTTATTGCTTCTGTCTTTTTGATTTTCTGATATTTTTTTGCTATTACTATATTCTGTTTTAAACGGTACATTTTTTTGTAAATTTCACACTTTTTTCACCATTTTGTGTTGCCATTTGGGTCTCTGCTGCCTCTATAAACACTCCAAACAAGGATTAAAAGCATTCCTCCATTGTTTTTGCACATTCTTGATGTCAGAAATCTTGTGCTTCTACAAGCCGTTTGAAAAACTACCCTATTGTAATGTTACAATAATCGGAATTTGAATATACCCACCCATCATTCATTAAACCCCACCTGCCCACAAATTCCATGCCATTCTATGTATGGCAAGTAACAAGTTGGGTGGGTTTGTTCTACAACCGCTAATTTGCATAAAAGTGGCAGAGCCCAGTAAACAGCTATTTCTGAAAGGGACTGAAATTATCATGAATTGAAGTCGTGAGATCGCTTTATGCAAATGATTTTGTGCAAAGAACTTTGTTAACATGTCTTGTACAGTCCACAGACTTATTATAACTTGATAAAAAGAGGCATAGTATGTCTCCTTTAACATAATCTTGTCTCGTATGTTTGTTTAAAACAGGTTGCTCTTGAAAATAGGACGTGACGTCTCATTGAGTCTTACCTGTATAAATAAATGTAAAATAATGTAAAAAGTAAATGTTTCCCCAAGCAGGACAGTTAACTCAAAGCTACCAATTATTAGGAAGCATCCGTGTAAAAATGTGTTTGGAGCTGTTGAGATAATTAAAAAAGATTTTGGCATGTTGTGTGAAAGCTAGTGGTGTAATGATGCCCATAGCATACAAGACAAGATAATATATGATAATGGTTTCTCAAGAATGAGACAGGATTCTAGCAATATTTTGGGGAAAACTAATTATCCCTATTTCCAGCTTTCAAGAATAGAGTAAAGCTTCCTAAACTGAAGGTGTCAATTTTGGTAATTAGCAAGTGGTGCTATTCTGCCAGTGCCTTCAGGTCATCAATACCTTGTCTTTTAATCTGTAAATGTTTCCTTTTCCCAAAGAATGCTAAAATGCTACAAAAAACCATGTTCAAAAGTGTAGTGCTTTTTGGAACCGAGTGCAGCCTTTAAAAATCAACTCAGGAGCTACTTCCTTTCTTACTTCAAATTAAGGGTCACATTCCCATAGCCTGGTTCACTTCATACATTTCTGATAGAACACAGTTCATACAATTCAATTCTCAGATAACCATTACCTTCCCCGTCTCCGCTGGAGTGCCCCAGGGCTCTGTATTGGGGCCTCTCCTTTTTATCATCTACATCCTCCGTAAATACAACATAAAATTCCATTGCTACGCGGACGACACCCAGCTCTACCTCTCTACTAAACCATCCTCCTCTCTCCCACCTTCCAGTCTCACATTAATAGCATCACCCGGTCTGCCTACTTCCACCTGCGTAACATCTCCCGTTTCCGTCCCTCTCTCACTCCCCAAACTACCGCCATCCTGGTTCACAGCCTCGTCACGTCTCGGATAGATTACTGCAACTCACTCCTGTTTGGTCTCCCTAATAAGTCCCTCCAGAAACTGCAGCTCCTCCAGAACTCTGCTGCACGCCTGATTACTCGGACTCCCGTCACTCATCATATCACTCCCATCCTGCAACAACTTCACTGGCTTCCCGTCAAACAGAGGATCATCTTTAAAATACTTCTCATCACCTTCAAAGCAGTCCATAACATGGCTCCTCCATACATCTCCGATCTCCTCCATTTAAACATCCCGACCCGTTCACTCCGATCCTCCCATACCTGCCAGCTTTCCGTCCCCCCCTGCCCGTCTTGTCACAATGGGGAGCAGGGCGTTTAGTCGCTCTGCTCCCCATCTCTGGAATTCTCTCCCTCCTGACCTCCGTACCATGGACTCATTTCACCTTTTCAAGTCCAAACTCAAAACTCTTCTGTTCAGACAGTCATATTCCACCTGACCCATATCAGCTCAATGTTGTCTTTCCACGGTATTTGTCTTATTTATGTGTTTTTTTTAAACTTATTTTATTGTTTTTAATGTACAGTGTCCTTGGGTGTCCTGATAAGGCTCTTTCAAATAAAGTGTATTATTATTATTATTATTACATAGATAAAACATTGTGTCAAAGACACACTTTCAGATAAGGGTGCACCGATCCCACTTTTTCAGTCCCGATACCGATGCCTGGGCTTTGTGTATCTGTCGATACCCGATACCGATCCGATACTATTGTTGAATTAATAATAAACTGTATACCCTCCACCTCATACCTTACTTGAAGAGACTAAAGGCTCCAGACTTTACCAACTAAACATAATTAAGACTTTTTTTTTTCTTTTTGACCCCGCTCCTTTTGTTTTGCTGAGGTGCAGGAATTCAGCATGCTCCTTAGCATAGTGTTTCTGCATGTGCTTGATTAAAGTGGTAGTATTGTATTTTGCAGTAATACCACCTCCCCTCGAAACATTTACTTTGCAGACATTGCAAACAGCCGACGAACTAGTTGGCGTGGCAAGCGTGAAATATCTCCACACAGCTGACCCTCTGGCTCACTCCATGTTGCTTCTAGCATGCAACACACGTGAAACTCACGAATGACATAGGTTCTGCTGTGACGAAAAAAAAAGAAAAAAAAAATCCTGGATCAGCCAGTGGATCTGTTCATTTTTCCGATCCCCGATCCAGCTATTTTGTCAGTATCGCGGCCGATATCCGATCCTAATATCGGATCGGTGCACCCCTACTTTCAGAATGACATTGTAATATTGTGAGATTTCATGGCTCAAGATCTTGTTGCACCATTGGTAGAAGCAAGAGTACAAACATACCTACTATTTAGATCTCTAGTTGTCGATAAATGAATACACCCAACCTTAGAAAGGGCTGATTAGAGCCTACATCAGGTATGTGTGTGGATCTACAGACTCTGTTCCCGTCGGATGTGAGGAAAAACAGAGGCAGAGTGCTCCTGGACTGCAGAGCACAAAGATCTAAAATGTGTCCCTCGCCCCACATCTGGTGTGCAGGAGCAGGGAGTGGGCTTGGAAGGCGTTCAGATAGGCCTAATGAGATTTCCCAGCACACCAAGTGCCTGTCAGGGCCCATCCGGATTCCTTCCTGCTTACCTTGAGTGTATCTAATCGAGGGGAAGCTCAGGGGAAGCACGAGTCAAACCCCCTTTAGGTTGGCTCGTGAGTTGTTAGGCCTTTCTTAGCCCAGTTTGGGCTGGGCTGGATCTTACCAAACTCTTAACACTTCACAGAGCTTGTTCTTACTTCATTTTTCTTGCTGCCACTGGTTTCTCTACTCATCTCCCTTGTGTCTCCCTTGGCCTTCTGTTACATCTCTAGGGTTTAGACAACTCTCTAAAACATTTTAGTCTGGTATTTTCTCCTCCGTTTCTTATCTTGCTTCGTTTTTAAATTATTTTCCATTTTTTGCTTCCTTTTGGAATCTAGAGAAGCTTTTGTGTAAAAGAAGTGCCAAGCCCACATTCTGTGTGGTTTTACTCAAGAAAAGAAACGGGACAGAAGGAAAAGGGAGAAACAGAACTCTCTTCAGGACCATATACTGTGTAAAGTCAAATAAACATCTGTATTTCATTACAATCATACCCCAAACACTACATTTCCTTTATGTTTAAATTATTTGTCTTTTGTGATCAAAACTGATTCCCCTTCCCTTACTCCCTCATTTCATCTGCCATACTTTGGTTTCCACCAGAAAAATAACTTGGCCGCCCTGCCAACTAGAAGTAATGAAAATTGTCAACATATGATGGTTATCTTTTTAAGGAGCGCTCTGTTGGGCCCGCATTTTTCACATCTTGAGAGTTTTCCTCTCAAAGTGGATCATGGTAGCAGCAAATTATAGAACAAATGGTCATTCATTTCAATTACTTCCAGTTCAACATCATCAACCATGACGTGCAATTAATGTCCACCAAGGGGTTTTCCTGGAAACTGTGGCTGTAATAATTTACCTAACAACCCTGGACAGTGAGGAGGCCCTGTACGTTATTGTCTCCTTCATTCCAGGTTTTCTGAATAGTCCTGGTGTTTGTCTCGATATGGATTTATGCGAAGGTCTCACACTATTTTTGAAGGATTTGTGGGTGTTATTTCTTCCATCTTCTTTTATAGATGAACCAATCTTTTTTTATTATTGTAGTTCATAGATCTTTTAGAGAAATCTCCAACAGATTCCTAGGTCAGTAACCAGAGTCGTGTATTTTACGTTTATCTCTGTATTTATTATTAGTGGAAGTATCTTCATGTTGATCAAGCAGTCAGGGGTTATCATCATTATTATTGTGATTAGCTGTTTTATTGAAACATTTTTCCCTCCAGTTCAGACAGTGAGTGTGGGTCCCAGCTCCCGTGTGACCAGTTGGTGTCCCCAATGGTGCTGGCAGCCTGTACCCGGGTGGATTCCTGTTTTGCTCCCTGGTTCGTCCCTTCTTTGGGGGTGTCCTTGCAACTAGCACAGCTAGAGGTTCACCTCTGCCACCACCTTGAGCAACTGGGTACAGGTAGGCTGGAATAAACGCTGCTGCATCCCAAAGTCTCGTCTCTAACCCAGAAATAAACCGTAATTATGAAAATCTGTGGAAAGATTTGCTTTTACAGCCTTTTGGTCATCTACCCTTCATTACCTGAATTACAGTTTAAGCAATCTGTAACAGTAGAGGGCTTTGCTAAAATATTCACTCCCCCTCAGCTTTACTACATTACGGTCATGTCATAACCAAAAACCTCAATCTACTTTATTCCGATTTATATGATCAACCAACACAAAGGATGCATAATTTTCCAAATCTCTTTGCTAATAAAAATCGTAAATGTGAAGCCAGCATTTGTATGCTGCCTCCTATGCTCTAATAGGCCTAAATAAAATCCAGTGTGATTAGTTGAAACCAGGCTAATTAGTATTAGTCCACCTGTGTGTAATTAATTTTCAGTATAAATCCAGCTTTTCTGTGAAGGCATCAGAGGATTAACAGCACCATGAAGACCAATAAACACCAGACAGGTCAGGGATAAAGTTGTGGAGAAGTTTATATCAGGGTTAGGTTATAAAATTATATCTAGAGCTTTGAACTCGCAGAGCTCTGTTCAATACATCATCCAGGAATGAAAAGAGTGTGGCACATCAGCTAAACTACCAAGCCATTGGGGCAGAGGTAATGACCCACAATGACCCACCCTAAACATACAGCCAGAGCTACAATGGTGTGGCTTAGACAAAAGCATATTATTGTATCAGACTGGCCCAGTCAAAGTCCATATCTAATTACAAATGAGAATCTGTGGCAAGACTTGAAAGTGTATATTTATAGACACCCATCATACAATCTCACTGAGCTGGAGCTCCAACAGACTTCAGTTTCAGTGAAAGCTGATTCTTCACCCAGGAAAGTGACACAAATAACCTAATTATTACCAAGCTTTTTTTGGAATAAGTTGCATACTTATCATTTTTATTTGTAAAAAAAAAAAAAAAAAGATATCTATTGGTTTTCTTCCACTTCACAGTTAGTCCCTGCTTGTGTTGGTCTGTCACATAAAATGCCAATAAAGTTTGTGGTTGGAACATGGCATAATGTGAAAAAAGTTCACGGGGTGTGAATACTTTAGCAAAGCAGTGTGCATTGAAGCCTCATGTTGTCCCCCAGAGGACAGCCTTTTGGATTTATGAGAGTGCTGGTGGGTAGTCAGATCAATTTATTTGGAACTTCTACAGTAAAGAACACTTTTTTTCCCCTCAATGAATTCTTATGGCTGAATATGTGTGTGATCATTTTTATTTAGAAATATTTTTTTCATTCACCAGTTCCATCAAGGAAACTTCATCCCTTCCTGCCAGACAGGAAGTTACCTCAAGAACAGGAGTTCATGGTGATTGGTTCTCGGGAGCCCCAGGTCTTGATGCGTCAGTGGAACAACAGATCTCGTCACTGTCAGGAGATTAGCTTTTCCGCCCAGCTGGACTGCAAACTACTGGAGTACAGGAACTTAACCCACATTCAGCTTCTCCAGGCCTGTGCACTACAGGTTAGCTCAGCAAAGCTCTCCTCACATATTTAGATTGCTCTGGGGGGGGGGGGGGGGGATTGGGGAATGAAGGAATGTTGATTTGAAATTTTATTTGATGTGTCTTTTAGGGACAGGCCACTGCCATGAGCTGCCCCCAGAACACCTCTTTAGGTGTTAATGTGTTTGTGGAGCCCTTGTTTCTCAATATCAGCCAGTATGCCATCCATACCATGGACACTGCTCTGCTCAGCTGGCAACAGGTACAGTTTACCATGCGTGTCTCCATGGGGGACATGAGCTCAAAGTCAGTTGACACCGCAGGTAACACTTCACCCATATATACTACTTCCGCTAGCATACAATAGCCACATTAGTAGTTAGCTGCTGTTTGTTACACACAGTAGAGCAATAAAAACACAGCCTTACCGTTTCAATTGCAGGCAAACGGAGCTTCAATGCCAACTTCGCCTGACATTGTCCCAAATTTGTAAAGGATTCCCGCGTATAAAAAGAGAAAAAATATTTCCATGTTGAATCTGGCAGTCAACAACAGAGCAACTCACATGTGCACTACGTTTCTGGCAGAAATTGTTTTAGCTGATTAAAATAAAAGGCTGACACAAATTTGTCTTCTTCATGCATCATTTCGTGAAGAAACTTTCTGCATCTTTCACGGTGGAGTTCGTACTTCGAATCGGTGATGTGTTGGTCGCGAACAAACCGGCTCGAAGAGCTAACTCTTTGAAACGAACGATGGGAGCTGGCTCGTCATTGGGAGCCATTTTTTATTTATTTTTTTATTCCCCCCGCTTGTTTTGGTACATTTGGTACACATCGTTTTGCATTAATTTTGGTAATAAATACACATACAGCCAAAAGAGCCGGCTCTTTATGGTGAGCCAAGCCAAAAGAACTGGCTCTCCAAAAAGAGCTGTAATTCCTATCACTAGAATTCAGTAATGGCGGCGCTCGACTGAATATGAGGGGGAGAGGAGAGAGGAGAGAGGGGAGAGAGGGAGGGCGGGCTTCCTGCAGCATAGGTAGGTCTGCGATGTCTATATATGGAATGGACGGATGTGCCATAACTTTCTCCAGCTGAATAGAAACAAAACTGAAGTAATTATTTTTGGACCCAAGGAGGAACGATCAAGATTCAGCACACAGCTTCAGTTAATAAAGCTAGAAACTACTGATCAGGCTCGAAACCTAGGTGTAGTAATGGACTCAGACCTGAACCTCCAAGGTCACATAAAGGCAAAAACAAGGTCAGCCTTTTATCACCCGAAGAACATCTCTAGGATTAAACGACTGATGTCGCAACAGGACCTAGAAAAACTCATCCATGCGTTTATCTTTAGTCGGATATATTATTGCTACAGCATTCTCACAGGTCTGCCTAAAAAGTCAATCGGACAGCTGCAGCTGATCCAGAACACTGCTGCTCGAGTCCTCACTAGAACCAGGAAAGTAGAGCACATCACCCCAGTTCTAAAGTCCTTACACTGGCTCCCTGTAGCTCAGAGAATAGACTTCAAAATACTCCTACTAGTTTATAAATCATTACATGGCTTAGCACCAAAATATGTTGAAGACCTGTTGTCACGGTACCAACCACCAAGACCACTCAGGTCCTCCAACTCTAGCCTACTAAACATCCCTAGACTCAGAACTAAACATGGAGAAGCAGCTTTCAGTTTCTATGCTCCCCTTATCTGGAACAGACTTCCTGACGAGTGTAGTGCTGCTGAAACTCTGAACTGCTTTAAATTGAGACTAAAAACCCATTTGTTTAGAATTGCCTTCGACTAAATGATTGATGTCAGATGTATGAAATGTATTCATGCTCTCTTGCTTTTTTGATCTTTCTCTTGCTTTATTGTGTATCATGTGTAATGTGTGTTTCTTTTACTTCTAGTTTTACTTTCTAATTTCTAATAACTTCCAATGTTATATTCCATGTGGTTTTTTGTGGTTTTTTTGTTTTTTTAAATCACCAAATCATGTAAAGCACGTTGAATTACCCTGCTGTTGAAAGTGTGCTATACAAATAAAATTGCCTTGCCTTGGCTTGCCTATATCCTGCGCCGACTTGACGTCAAGTCGGCCAGTAATTAAAACCACGTATTTGAGTGCACGTGGGCTGGTTGACGAACCCAGGAGTAAACAAACTCTTCACTTTTAAATATCGGCTTCCCGGGCAGTGTATAATCGTTAGGCAATCATAACATACATTTTTTCTCATGGAAAAGTGAAAAGTACAGGTCATGCACTTGATACAGTCAGCGGCCTAAAGTCTGCTATCTGCTTTATCATTGGTCCAAAAGGTTCCTACAAACATTTATTCTGTTGGAAAATGTTGCAGATATACAACTTGTCTAGTTCCTTTGTGTTCAGCGTCTTTATAAAAACCTGTGCTGGGTTTGTTCTCTACCGGATGTGGGATTCTACATGAAAAAACACATAAATTCACTGCCCAAGCTTTGTATTTTTCATCATGACTATATTCTAATATTAGTTTGTAGATCTAAGCAACAACGAATTACCAGAAGTTGAAGAGTAGTTTTCTTGAGTTAAAATGTTTGAAAGGTACATCTTTAGCTTATGTTGCTTATGTTGTTTTTGTTAAGTGATCAAATAATTGTTGATATGGTTTCTTAGGTTCAAAGTAACATTTTTAACTCTAAACCTTCTATATTTGCATAGTGGAATCCCTGAGAAAAGCCTTATGTCTATTTTGTAAGGCTTGTTTGTAACAGTTCCATATGGCACTTAGAGAAAGCATTAGAAATGATTCAAAAATGTGTGCAGAATCAGAGAATATGGTAAAAGCATGTCTTTTGTCCCTGATGAAATATGAGTTAATTCGACAAACAGAAAGGATTCCATGAGACTGGTTCAGGTTGTACGCCAGCAGTAATAAAATTTTCAGAAGGGAATTGCCTTTCTGTTTGATGTAAATTGTGACTAAGAGGATACCAGTGTTTGGTCCTCATCATTTCCCAGATCTCAGCTCTCAGCACTGTTTCTGGTAGCCAGGATACTTGTGTGTGAAGTGATGCCCATGAAAACATGGTAAAACTTGAGTGGTGACACCTGCCAAGACTTCATCTGGGCCTAGTTCCCCACCCAGATGTTTATTCTCTGTACACACTTCCATAGACGCACACACTGCCTTCAGATCCCGTATCACGGCTCTGCTTTGCTTAGCTGTGCTGACTCATATACTGGCCTCCAGAGACACAAGGTTCTCTCATGCTTTTACATGAGTGCAGAAACTCAGTGCCAGGTGAAAAAAATAATAGCTTATGTTTTTCTAAAAACAGCTGTGGTGTTTTACCTGTGGAAAATAAAATTCAACAAGCTGTATAAAAATACACTATGAAATTATTGTTCTGGCTTGCAGTTTATTACCTTGGTTTTCACTCAGTGACATCACTGAAGCTTGACTGCCTGTTCACCGATTTGTCAAGTTTGATCCGTGGCGTCATCACAGCACAAGTCATTGTTTCCTATTTACACCAGTTATTTTAGTCGTAAATAAAACTTAAGACTGTGGCTAATGTTAAAGTAAAATGCCATTTGGGGCTCGTTTTGACTGTGTGGCGCATGTTGCAACTTACTATTTTTGTTGAAACAAATGCTGGCTTTTAGGACTGACATCCTCTCTTTTAAACACAGTCCACACTAATCTCTAATACATTAACTGCAGCTGTAAAAAGATGAAGCCAGTTTTATTCCTTCAGATGATCTACAAACAGCAGAATAACTATATACTGCATTGGCCAAGCTAATTTTAAAGTATTAATGGAAAATAGGTAAAATATTTTATTTCTAAACATCTTTTATTGTATTGTAGTAAGAAGAGCTTGTATGGGTGCAGCTAAGCACAAACTACAAAATTGATAAAGACCACTAGTTTAAAATAAATATTTAATAGTATAAATGCATGATAAAAGACTCTGTCGTTCTGCAACATAAATACATTTTTTTAGCAATAATTCTCCAGTTTCTTTGGGTCAAGGCTAACAGGCAGGCCTGTTATGGAGTGACCTGCAGGGCCAAAACTGAAACAAAGCAGATTCCTTCATTAAATGTCTGCTGCAACCTTACAACCCAGGCATAGTCATAACAGACCACTACAAACAGAAGAGATGGACCTCTTCCAGAAGGATTGCAATAAATGGTTAGAAAACCCACACTTTTTATGATCCTAACATACAGTCACAATACACCGCTCTTGTTTTTCAAATGAAATCATTATCCATCATTTTGCACAAGCCAAATCCTTGTTATCAACATCAATTTACGATTCACACCATAACAAGACTGTAACCTTCAAGTCCTCTCTCAGATAGAGTATAGAACAATTGGGTCCAGAGGTTTGGTCAAATGACAGTTTTTCAAGCCGTAGGAATCCCCCCTTCTCCCAGCCCTTTATTTTTAATTTTTTTGCAATATTTGCTTCATCTCCTTGCACTCAGTGGCCTCGTGTGGCCCCAGCCCCCAGGCTCCATGCCTCCATTTTGAACTGTTCTTACTGTGTGCACTTTCAGTTTCCTTCGGTTCCTAACTCAAGGGAAGTGGCTTTGGTGGACAGCCACACAATAGCCCAGTAGTATTTGCACAATGTGCTTTCTCACAGAACAGTCACAGCCTTTTCCATATGCAACTGAGACAGCAGGAATTTCCCTTTTGATAATTTTATTGGTTTATTTATTTTTTTCTGTTCTTTCAATAATTCTGTTTCTTTTTGTTTTTTTTGCAACTGGAAAGAAAAGAATGCAGATATGATGCCCCTGGCTGTAGCAGGGGTGTGGGGTCTGAGGTCTTGGGCCATTTTTAAATCACTATGAGTGTTTGTAGATCAGAATTGGGTTTAGTTTCTTGTTTATAATATTACTGTAACATTCACAGTGCCCAATTTTACATGCATTTTGTCTAAGGTTATTATTTACAATCAGTTTTCCAGACATTTTACTGTACCTTGCCATTTTTATAAAGGCCATCCAGCTATGGGTTGGAGTCTAGATGGATTAGAGTAAAAGGGTTCTTTGATGCCTAGTAGGACAGTGTCTGAAGAAGAAGCTGTCATCTTGTGCTCTTTTACAAGATTTATGAGCTAAGTGTTTAAATTTCTCTGTGTTAGTGTTTATCCCCTTTAAGCTCCTACATACTTAAAGAGTGAGTATGATTATAAAAAGCAGCTTTCTGATAAGTGTATCACATTAGCTTGTGAATCAGGGCAGAAAGACGATATGGTCTGAGAGTGGGCTTAGCAATGGCATCTTAAGATGGCAGCAGGAAGTTTGTAAATCGCAGTGTCACATTCAAAAGGGGCACAGATAGTGTTCCACTATAAAACTGGAAATGCCTTTAAACTCACTGCTGCAGCTGTCCTATCTATATTTTACTCTTTAGCTCTCATACATACACACATACGCACGCACACACATCTATCATCACTTGTTATTTAAGTGGTGTAAACTTTCCCATCCGTTTTCAATCTAATCAACCACCCCAGGATCCTGAACGTGCTTGGCAGTCAGACTCTGAGATTTTATTGCCAGCCTCTTTTAACCGTCTCTGTTTTTCTTTTCAGAAAGAACTAGCAAGATTACTGTATTCTTTGTTAGCATATTTGAGTAATTATTGAGAAGCTACATTTGTGCGTCAGAAGCTGAGCAGTGGATGTGCGAGAGAGACCCCATCAGGTTTATTTGAGTCTCAAAGAGGGACTCAAATAAATCTTGTTCTCATATTAAAAGCGACCGTCTAGCTGAAATGCACTCTATAGTTTGGTGTTATTTAATGCAGGAGAGTTAAACATTAGGCGTTTCCACTATCGGAACTTCAGGATAATTTTACCGGATCTTTATCTGACGAGGTAAATCTGTTGGCCCGGTCCTCTTAGCCAAAGTCGTCCCTTTAAAGAATAGACGTCCGCATATCACCACCGTTTCAGAATGGAAGAAGCTGGGATGGTTGCCGCATGTCTGTTTGCTATGTTGTTATAAACTGCTTTGCCAGCAACTCTTCCAATCTTACAAATCCGGTTGTTTGGTGAGGTCTGCTCATTTGCCTCTGAATTATAACCAATCAGCATGACTTAACCAAAGTACATACCCCAAGGCTAGTACTTGGTTGGTTCCTAAAAAGGTCCCAAAAACGACCCTGTCGGGTTGGCCCTGTGTAGTGGAGACATGCACCTACCATGAAGGTCTGGTAAAGTTACACTGAAGTTCTGATAGTGGATATGTGCCTATAGTTCTCTTCTTGTTACATCTGTGTTTTAATAGCAAGAAAGTAAGCTCTCCTTTTATGCTTTCAAAATAGCTTATGAGCGAGTAGTTGTCATGTTTAAGGCTTTCTGTAAATTATTTCTCATTAAACCAGTACCCTGGGAGGGTTGCGTCTCCGTCACATTGGTTTCTCCTAACAAACACACTTCAGCTCTGGATGTTAAGCCGTTTTCAGACAGAAGTTCTGGTATATTTGCGGACAATTACATCCGGTCTTTAACCGGAGTTGTGTTTTCAAACACGCCACTTTTTTCCGGAATATTGCCTTTCGGCTGCTTTCACACAGCAAGAAATGTACCGGAGGATCCCGATGAATTTCTGTGGGGTGGGGGTGAGGGGTTGGATGTGGATATTACGTAAACTTAGTGCGGCGGGCGTACATGTCATTTCCTCAAACAAATGCATTATTGCAAAGATGGTAGGGGAACCAGCAGATCTACTCGCATGGCTCGTCTTTGTGATGTGTGCAATTTTTCGCACATGGAAACGCTTAAGTGACATCGATGAAAAAGCTGAAAGGAAAATAGTGACATTTTAATGTCATCAACATGTGCGCTCACAGCGTTCCCTGCCCCTCTCCCCTCTCCCCTTTTCCCCACCACCCCACACCCCTATAGCTTTCGCGGAACATTACCTGACTGTCTGAATGCAAACCCAATACCGGGAAAAGTCTGCTGTTGTTACTAGGTCTTCAGCCATAAAATTACCGGTAAAGGGTATCCGGACAAAGTCCGGAAGATTGCTTTCAGACACAAAAGCAAAACAGACGAAGTCCGGAAAATTACCGTTTTTCATGGCCTGTTTGAAAGGGGCTTTAGTTACCAACAGAATAACCTTCAGCCAGTAGAAGATCTTCTTGTTACAAGATTGACTAAATAAATGTCTAAAAAAGCTTTCCTTTGAAGCCTGTACTTGCATTTGATATGGCATAGTCCCTCCAGCAAGTTCTGGGTCTTCTCGCTGTGGGAGTGCCTAGTAAACCTCCAAAGGTAGGTGTCCAGGGAACAGCCTGATAAGATGCCTGAGCCACCTCAACAGACTCCTTTCAATGCAGAGAAGCAGCAGCTCTACTTTGAGCTTCCCCAGGTGACAGAACTCCTCACCCTGTCTCCGCCACCCTATGGATAAAGCTAATTTTGGCGTTGGTATCCAGGATCTTGTTCTTTCGGTCATGATCCATATCTTGTAACCATAGGTGAGGGTCAGAATGTAGACAGATCAGTAAATCGAGAACTTTGCTTTTTGCCTCAGCTCTTTCTTCACCACAATAGACCTGCATTGCTGCACACGAAGCCCCAATCCATCTATTCATGTCCTGTTCCATCCTACTATCCCTTGTAAAGAAGACACCAGGATATTTAAACTCTTCTGCTATCTAGATTTCTTGAGAGAATATTTTCAATACTAGTTAGATTGTATGGAGATCATCTGTGAGTATAATTTTTCAATTCTCATGGCAGGTTCTCATTTGGACTCAGGTCTGGACTTTTTTCAGCCATTTCAAACATATTAAGTTGCGTAAAATGCACATTTCATTCTTAGCTCTGGTTGTATGTTTAGTGCTAATTTGCACTTCTGGATGGTGAACCTCCACCCCAGTCTCAAGTGTTTTGCAGCCTCCAACACTTTTTCTCACAGTATTTATGTGTGTTTAGCTCCATCCTTCTTTCTATCAACTCCCCACAGCAGGATGCAGCCACCACTGCATTTCAGAGATGGTAGGTTCAGGTCGATGTGCGGTGTGAGTTTGTGTTTTGCGTGTAGGCTTGTGAAAACATTTAAGGGGTATGGGTACTGTACAACCAGCATCTAGCTTATTTATTTAATTCTTTGTCCTTTCTCCATCCTGTCCTCCCTACAACAACCCATACTCCAACCTGTCCGTCTTATATCTTCTTCATTTTCTCAGAATGGGAACCAAGATGCGGAGGAGCTACTGTACAGTCACTATATGATCTGTAATGACACAAATGAGACCCTGCGCTTTGGCCAGGTGGACACAGATGAGAATGTTCTGCTGGCCAGCCTCCACAGCCACCAATACAGCTGGAGATCCCACAAGTCTGCTCAGGTAATAGACACATGCACATGGATAGCACAGAGGATGGTAGATTTTCACATCTTTGTGGTTTTGGTTAGTTTTTAACAAAACTGTACAGTCCTAAGAATACCCATAGATCTAGAATGCAATTAACCTCTAAACTTTCACTGAAAGTTTTGATTTGTATGTGTACTGTGAAACATTTAGAAATTTCAATTTGAAATCATTTTTGATCACATACAGCTGCTTGCCAATCACCTGAAGCAATTATGAATGCATGTACGGATCTAGTCTGACTGTTTTAACCGAATTTACATGGCACAGAAATAAGAAGTACACAGATAGTAGTGGTTTTCCAACAGTGTGGATGTATGGGAACATGTACGAAATGTTGTGCCACATTCATTTGCTCGTGGATATGCTTCTATTGCATGTGTTAAATGGCACATAGGAATTTGTTTGCATTGAGCAGAGCATTATAATGTTGTCCTGAGAGGTTCAAACACACACGCACACACACACACACACACCTTCATCAGTGCACAGCAGCTATCAGAGTGTTCCTGTCAGCGTTCTCAGACAGTTCCCTGACAGCATTGTTAAAGAAGATTGATTATATTTAACCCTATGTGGTTTTGAGGTTGAGTGGAGGGTGGGCTGGTGATCTGTGGCATGTGTGTGCAGTGTGTGTATGTGTATGTGGTACGCACATGTTCCAGGACCCCCATGTGTTCCACAATGAGTGTGAGAAAGTCAAGCTTGAGAAAAGACATGGCCATAATTGCTCACAGTAAGTCAGTAAGTCAAGTTGTATTAATCATCGACCCTGGTTAATCTGTGCTCTTACCTCACTCTCACTCACACACTCTGTGAGTGGCAATCTGGCATATTGGCGTAGCGAATACCACATCTCATTTTAGCGGTGAGGCAAAATGACCTCTGCATTTTCAAGGATGTTTTGGATGAAAGATTGTCCGAGTGAGCCAAATGTCATCATGGATGAAGAATGTGATTCCAGGCTGGTTCTGTCATGTGTTATTCCATCATGTGTTTGTGCAATATAAAATGTGTGTTCTTAAGATGGACATGATTTGTGAAACTAGATAAAATAAGAAACCGTGATGTTGCCAGAACAGCTTAGCTAACTTTAAGCGTGGTGATAAAAACCCAGCCAATGTGTCCGCCTCAGCAAATTGTAGCAAACACTCCTAATTACATTTTGGGGTTATAAAAATAGTGACACAGATAAGCGTAAGGATTTTATTTCTTTAATGGTTACATGGTCCTGCAAAGTGTTGTTGGAGCCCATAAAAATCCACTTTTAGGTGGGATTTCAAATGCCTGGGCGGTTAGCTTAAGTCCCATGATGCTGTGGAGTCCCGAAAACGAATCTAATACTGCCACAGCATTATTCCTCTGTCTTTCACACCCTGTCTTATAAGCTTTACGCTTTTTATGTGTGGGTCTGCTGTGTTCTTTAATATAAGGTCTCCGTATCCTCCCAACCTCTTCGCTGTGTCTCAGTTATATTTTAAAATACTGTATATTTTAATATATTTCTTAACCTCACATTCTTGACTTTCTTGTGGCATATCTTTACTTTATATTGTATATGTACAACTCAGCAGCCATGTGTTGGCTGCTATTCGGTCTAATGCACTAAATGTCAATTATCCATGTTAAATGTTATCTCAGAGTCCCCAAACAGTGCCATCCACATTCCTTGTTTGTTGTATAAATGATTATAATTATATCAATACAGTCCTCTTTCTCTGTCTTAATATTTGTCCAGCCAGGAGACCTGTGTCGCCATTTTCAGGTTGTCAGAGTTCCATTCAAACTACAGCCAAGGCATGTTCCCATCCACTTTTGCTCATACTTTTATTCTCTCCTCATCTCGCATTATTGTAACCCTTCCAAGCCCATCAGTAAACACTTTACAGCTTGGGACCCTTGGTGCAGTTACCTCACTCATGCTCTCATGAGTTATTTGTAGCCATGCACTGTAGGAACCTACCAGCTACCAGCTTAGCCCTGTTCTCTCTCTGTTTCCCCCTGGTGCATCAGCTCAATGAGATCAGTAGACCTGGGCTTTCTCTTACATCCACGCTAGTTTTGGGTCTCAATTGAGCATTTTTGTAATTTCAGTTTAACTCTGTTCAGTTACTACGCACAGCTTTCTTGGATTGTTCCGATCTTTTTCTGTTTCCTGTAGCAAAGATGTGTTCTGGTGTTTTATGGTCATCCTGGCAGATTTTCTTAGTCCTGGACTTTCTCGTGTCATCTATTAGACTTTGTTTAAGGAAACATGTTTTCAGAGACATTAACCTTAAAAAAATATTTTTACATTCAACATTGTGTTTTTGGAAGAAGCTGGGAGAAGATTGCAATTCTACAGACAGATTTTTTAAGAATTAATTCTCACTAACTCTCTAACTTTTACGGTCTTTCCACTATCTAGTATTCACAGGAATACTGCTCAGTTGGTTGCTCGTCTTTCACACATTCTTAGTTTCTGCTGTTTTGTACCCAATATTTTTAAAATGGTGCCATCTGATGTGTGATATTTTGTATTGACCACATGTTTTGTTGTTGCTTTGACAACCAATGAATTAAAGTAATTCAACATTTTACTCATTATCTTTGGAAATAAGATTTATGGTTAATAAATATCTGCCATTTGGAGGTTGCTTTCTTATTTTTGTTTTATCAGGAGTCAAAATCTGTCATATTTGATAAGAGAGGAATCAGAACCAATATAAATCCATCGATCCATCAACCTAGCCAACCACCGCCTACCTGCCCTAAGTTTTTATGTTATCCGGAATAAAAGGTCCAGAAAGGAAACCCAGACAACTTTCTCCCAAACTATACTGTTTAAAGAATTCCAAGATGTCCTCAGGCCAGAAGGAATAATCCATTTAACAGGTTCTAGGTCTGCCTCTTACTCTTCTCCCAGTTGGATGCACCCTGTAAACCTCCAGAAGGTGGTGCCTGGAACGTGTCCTGATGGGATGGTCAAAATCTCAATGGACTGCTTTCAATGAATGGAAATAGTGTATATTAAATTTCCCTTTCATATGATTCACTTGGTACAACACATAAAGTACTGTATGGGATATAACACCCCTTGTTTGGTCGAAATACCATGCTTTATATGTTGTACCTTGCTCCTCTCCTTCATGAACTTCAGTTCTGTGCATACCACGCTATCAAAATGTGATATACAAGCTAATTATTTGGAAAATGTAAGTAGATTTATCTGTAGTGTAAATCGTCATAATTATTAAAAAGGCTTAGTGATAAAAAAGCTGAGGTGCTATGATTTTAGTAGATGGATAAATACTGTTAGTTTATTTGTACAAAATGTAAATAGGAAGGGGCAAAATGGCCATGTGAAACAGGAATAAATTAGCAAAGAGGTGATTTGATCCGAAGCTGCTCAGTCAGTAGTTCTGGTTTGTCTCTTTCCTCTCTACGCAGTAAAGCATGGGCCTGTTTTCCATCCTCACTATCCCAAAGTATTTTTAATGCCCTGGGGTCTCATTTATCAAGCTTGCTTACGCACAAAACAGGGTGTGAAAACTACGTAAGCAACTTTCTACTCCAATTTAGGATTTATACAAAAAAACGTGGCTGAAAAATGTGCGCAACTTTAAGCACACTAAGGATCTTGCTTACGCACTTTTTGGACACAGAGGACACTGACAGTGAAGCAGGAGAGATGGCTAAAATGTGAATTTAAGCCACAATTTACACCTTGTAGAGCTCTGCGCACACAGACACACAACCAGCAGTCACCCTCCCATCCCGTCTTCATATGTATTTATGTCTTCAGATTACATAGAAATTGCTCTTATTGGTGTATTATTTGTGTGAAGTACGAATACTGCAGCGTCCCCTGCATAATGATGCACAATGGATGCTCTCGCTCATTAAAGATTATGCCACTGGACGCATCTCGATGGGGGACCTGATGTAGATTCCTTAAAGCTGTCCTATTAGATCAATGTGCTGAACTGGACCCGGTGTTAGATCTACCGACCCGCTGGAACCATGCACCCCGTCCCCCATTCTACTTTTTATGTCAGGAACGCTGCTGCATCAATGCTGCGTCAATTGCAGCTCTTCCTTTTGTTTGTGACCCCAAATCAATATTTTGCAGGGATGATACTTTTTAAAAGTAGAATTAAAATGCACCTTTTCTGTCAGGCTTAGCTTTATTTGTTTTAATGATTTGCTTCTTTTAATAATTTTGTTTTAATAAATTCCAGTCCTATTGTTGCTACAAGAAGTAATCATATAGGCCTAATTGAAACTTTATTGTTCTTATCTTTTTCATTGCTTGTGCTGCTTTTATTATAAATTTTTTTAAATTTTTTTACTCTCTTCTGGTTACACATTTGCTTTTTGCAACTGTATTTTTGTCTTTTAATGTGAAGCACTTTGGCTGCCTTTGGCTGAGTAAAGCGCTGATTGAGTGATTGACTGAAATAAAACGGTTTTCCGTGCCTCTATGAGCCTGCAGCTGTCTCTGTGGAATTACTTTCTCCGCCTCTTGATTTCAATGGTTACCCGTGAAACGCCCCATATTAGCCGGCTTAAGTCGATGCAGAACATTCACTAGACACTTTGCATGGACCGTTTATGGGAGAAAGTGGGTGTGTAGAAGGCGGGATATGATCAAAAAACACCTGCGCACATTTCTAGGGAGAGTGGGATTTATAAAGCGGAAAGTGCGTGCAGCTGAGTGTACTCCAAGTTTGATTGATCTGAAACTTACGAGGCGTAAGTAAATAAAAGCTGCTGAGCTTAAGTACGGTTTTAGTAATGATTCTATGCAAAGTTTTATAAATTCCCTAAGGCTTTTAGTGTTTGTACTTTCTAATATTTACCCTGTTCTCCCACTTGACCATCCCCTCCCCCACCCCATTCACATGGGTGCAGGCTTATACTTTGAAGTGGAGTCTCTTCGTGATGTTTAAAGTCAATATTGTCTATAAATTCTGGGGCCACATAACTGCGCAGACCATCAGCATGTCTTGTCATGAATCTGGTATGATGCAAGCGTCCCAGCTGATTTCTCCCACAGGCAGTCACTCACTCACACAAGCCAAAGTTACTAATTTGCTGTTGTAAAGTTATCTGTCCCTGTTTTTCTCTCTAGAGCTCCCTGGAGAACTCACTGGACATGAGATAATCCTAAAGTGAGGCAGATGGGTCAGAAAAGAATAGAAAGAAAAAAATAGGAGAAATCTGAAACAAGGGTTACATCGAAAAGTCAAGAGGGACCATGTACAGCTTTACTTGAGAAAAACAAGGCTATTAAAAGGGGAAACAGGGGCAAAGACTCCATGAGCCATGCACTTAACACTCACAAATTGGCTTAGAGACCTTCACAGTGGGAACAGGACCTCTCAATTTTCCTTCGCTTGTTTCACAGCTCCTAATAGATTACTAAGGCATCAAGGAGTTTAAAAGGACTGTACTGTTAATAGTATAGCTTCTTGCACATCCGACCTCTCAGTAATAAATGTTGAAATAGTCGAAGGAGAACCGCATGTTGTTTAAGGTTAAACGAAAACAGTCATACCAGAGGTCCTTCAATATCCTGTGTGCGTGTGTGTCTGTGTTCAAGTGTGAAAGAAATATCTGAACAATATGTGTAATCCCGACCTATCTAACGAATGTACAGCTCCCATGATGTTGACATACTTTGGACTATCTGTCAGTTTCTGACAGAAAAACACTCAATGTTTTTGCCCTGAAACCTGTTGTCTCATTTATAAAACTTAACATAGTCCTTACTAAAACCATACTTAAGCTCAGCAAAAACTTTTGATTTACGCTTAGTAAGTTTCAGATCTATCAAACTTGGAGTATGCACAGCTGCACACAATTTCCTCATTATAATTCCCACTCTCCCTAGAAATGTCCTCAGGTGATTTTGGACCTTATCCCGCCCACTACACACCCACTTTCTGCCATTAACGGTCAATGCAAAGTCCATAGTGAGTATTCTATATAGACTGAAAGAGGCTGATATGGGGCGGTTCACAGGTAACCATAGCAACTGAGAGGCAGAGAAAGTGCTTAGCACTGAGGCTGAAATCTAGGTGTTTATGGGTGAAATAGAGGCGTGGAAAAATGTTTTATTTCAATCAATCAATCAACGTTTATCTACATAGAGCTTTACTCAGCCAAAAGGCGATCAAAGTGCTTCGCAACAAAAGACACAAATATAGTTAGCATTAGGAAAACGTGTAACAAGACAACGAAAGTAAAGAGACTCAATAAAAAATAAAAGCAGCAGCACAAGCAATACAACAAATAAGAATAATAAATATAAAGTTTGAATTATATGATTACTTCTTGTAGTAACAATAGGGTTGGAATAAAAGCAGATTAAAACAAATAAAAACTCAATTACAGCAGAGCGTAATAAGTTTCAGCACTCCTAGGTATTTGAAGCCTGACAGAAAAGTTGCGTTTTAAGTCTACTTTTAAACGTATCATCCGTGCAAAATATTATTTGAGGGATCTCAAATAAACGGAAGAGCTGTGAGTGACATCATGTTATTTGTACTTCACACATTTAATGCAACAATAAGTGCAATTGCTGTATAACCTGAAGACATACATATGAACATACTGTGATATAATTCTTAAATGAAACATGTTTTCATTCAGATTCTCATTTTAATCCACAGTTCAGAGACGAGGGTGGGGGCTGACTGTTGGTTGTGTGTTCCTGTGTGCGCGAAGCTCCACAAATCTGAAAATGTGTCTTGAATTCACAATTTTGCCATCTCACCGGCTTTGTCCTCCGTGTCCAAAATGTGTGTAAGCAAAGTCCTTAGCGTACAAAATGTGCACATTTTCCTGCCACATTTTGTTCTATTAATCCCAAACTTGGTGTAGAAAGTGACTTAGGCAGTTTTCGGACCCCGTTTTGTGTGTAAGCAAGCTTTAGAAATGAGACCCCTGAACTTCAGCTCAGGCCAAAGTGCTTCTCGCTGCTTCTCGATTCTCCCCCCCACTACGTTTTCTTCTATTAGTCAGAACCGTAACACATTTTAAAAGGCTCAGTTGATGCTGTCATGTTCTTCAAACCTGCTGTTCTGTAACACGTGGAAAAAGTTCACACACATACCTAAAGAGCCAGGTCTGGGAGTCTGAGAGTCCTCCTACGATGTCTCTCTCTTTCATGCTCAGCATGCTTTCACACCCCGGCCGTCAGCAGCCAGTGTAAAAATGTTTAAAAGTACAGGCAACTTTTGCCATTCTATGTATGATTCAGTTGTGGAGAAAGATTGCAATAGATAACAGGGCAATACTTGATGATGGATTAACTCATCACCAATAAAAAATAAAGCATGATCTTTTGTACAACTATGCAGACTCTTAACGTCCTTCACTAAGACACGTACCATCCCCACCCTTCTGTTTTTCAGGGCTCTAGCATGTGGTGTGGTGTGGATGGTTGAAATATCTGGCTGCTTTGTACAGGATGCAGCCTGGCTGATGGAAATCCCAGTGGTTAGTGTGGTTAGAAGAGAGAGGGGTGTAAAAAGCCCCCTGGATTTGGAAAGGACTTTTTAAGTATCTACAAGAAATATTACTGAGTTTGATCATCTCATTTGTTCCAAAAGCAAATGTCCACTAGACCTCTCACTCTTTGTAAATATGTGATTGCTTTAATGTGCCTAGAATTGGGTATTTGGTATCTGAAACAGGTGTCTTTTTTTGTGTCTACACCGGCTTATTGTTTTTATTTGCCTGGGGTTCATGAGGACAAAGGGCAAGCGATAGAGGCCTGATAGGGGCCAGGACTGTTAGTTTGTGGTTAGAATGAGTCTGTTGTTGGCAGCAGGCATGTCAGAGTTCTAATTGGTATGAAACTGTGTGACAGGGAGAGGACTGAAAGGGAATGTTTTTATTGGCTGAAGCTGTCAGTATCCAAAACTGAACATTTATGTAGCAATGATTCATTGAAAAAGAATGTAGTTGGGGGGGGGGGGTTCTGATAGAATTTTATGTTGTTCTTAATTTCTTGTATATGTAATGCTGCCTTCATAGCAGGGTTCATACAGTCATGAAAAACCTGGAGTCGTGGAAGTCATGGAATTTGAGAATTGTAATTACATATTGTTTACAGGGAGCACTTGCACCACTGTTACATTTTGCTTTTGAGAACTGAATGCTCTAATGGTAGCCATTTTAAAGAGTGCAGTTAATGTGTCAAAAGGTTGTGAAAATAATACCATTGCCCACATAATTGAGTTCTACGTTTTTGTTTTTTTTTATCCCGGCATGTATAATTTATGTTTCATCATAATGTCTAGACCTTTTTGTTGTATATAATTTTAACCGACTGGGTCAAACATTTCCGGTCATCTATTTTTACCTGTCAAATTTTTAAAAACATATTGAATAGTATCTGTTTTTTTATTCATTTTAAATAATATTCAATCCAAACTATCTTAACTGAGAGCTACATATAAACATGAAATTAAACGATTGCACTTAAAAAAGAATAGTTCATCTGGTGTGGCCTGAATGGACATTCTCCCAACTTCCTCCTGCTCTGCATGGAACCAGTGTTGCTTTTGCCAACTCCTCAGCATGAAAAGTAACTATTGGCTGTCTCAAAAGTTGCTAAATGAAGTCATCGCTGAATTTTTATAATGTGCATGTTATTGTAATAGCTGCTGTAGGAGAGGGGTATATTTTTTTTAATTATAATTTTGTCCAAATTATTTTTTAAACCATTGATGGCAATGTGGTTGGGATGGAACTGTTATAAGGATTTGCCTTTCTAGTAAGTTTTCAAGATGTCATGTGTGTTTCCTATATCGTTAATTGTGGCATAAAAATCAGCCGGCAGTAGGGCATGTATCTAGGGGTCTCAAATTATCGCGTTAATTGTAATCAATTAATTACAGCCATATTTAGCGCGCTATGTTTTTTATTCGCATTACTCTAATTTTTAATCTTTAATTTTACAGTTTCTGCATGCGAGTTCCCTTTATACAAAACCTGTTTTATGCTTTGGGCTTCTTGTGCTTGAGTTGTTTGGGGTTAACCACACCCTAAAGTGGACATCGGTTGGCTGTAAACTCATCAGAAGATGACTGGCTTCCATCATGGTGGGGAGGGCGAGGTGAGGAGAAACGGTGAGTTGCCGACAGTGTTGCCAACGTTGCTATATTTGGCGAGTTTTTAGACCCATTTAGCAATTCTTTCTTTTAAAAAAAAATAAGCAACTAGCGGCAAATCTAGCAACTTTTTATGGAGTTATTGGAAACTTTTGGGTGAAACATGTAACGTTGTTACTGTTCTCACCGAGCAGCGGGGCGCTCTCCTGTCCCAGAGCTCACAGCAGGCAACCAGTCTGCACCGCACACTGCAGCTCCACCCGGCCGCCCAGGTCCACCGGTATGGCAAACCATCGGTATCAAAAATAATGTGTAATCGCGCATATGCTCAAAGCAGAAGGTTGCAGGCGCCCTTGGGACTAGTCACAAAAACAGCAGAATGTAAATGGCTGGGACTGCATCTGTTAAAGTTTGTTAAATACAATAAATGACTTCATATAGCCATTTTTTAAAATTACATGTATCAAACTTTTGTTCTACCACAATAATGTAATGAATTTTAAAGGAAACCCCCAGACGGTCGTGGCAGATGGCCGCTCCTACTGAGCCTGGTTCTGTTGGAGGTTTCTTCCTGTTAAAGGGGAGTTTTTCCACTCCACCGTCGCTACATGCTTGCTCAGTATGAGGGATTGCTGAAGGATTGCTGTGGTTGGAAAGTCTGCATCAACGGGGCCCAACCTCACGCCAATGACTAACGCAATCTGCTGGGATTCCTTAAATAGGAAACTTTTTAACTGATTGGAATGTTTGTATAAATGTATTGAAATGACTTCTTGTTAAGTGCCTTGAGATGACATCTGTTGTGAATTGGGGCTATATAAATAAACTGAATTGAATTGAATTGAATTGAAATACCTTAAGATGAGGTCTTTTCTCAGCAATTATTAGGTGAGATTAAAAAAGAAATTAATTAGATTAATTACAGATCATAATTAATTAATATCAAAGTTTTTTTAATCTCACGACAGCACTACTTGTAACATCTCCAATTAACAGCTTCAACCAGCCTTTTAATTCAGGGTTGCTCAAAAAACAGACCATACGCCAAAGCGATCGCTTCATTCTGCGAGCCGGCTGTGGAGGATCGCAGCGCTTCGTGTCTGGTGTGAACTACATCATAGGTTAACAAGGGCACCGAATGGAAGCCGTCTCTGTTCTGTGCCGCTTCCGCATTTGGTGTGAACCAGGCCTTAGCCCCACTGTCACAAATCTTGGTATTAAGTTGGACTCGGCATCTAAAATGGACTGTTAAGATTAACTTCAGGTCATGTCTTTTCCATCTGAGACGTATTTCCAAATTAAAACCTATTTTGAGGAAAAAGCACTTGGAATTTGCTATCCATGCCTATATTACTTCCGGATTAGGCTATTCTAATGGCATTAAATTCCAGTAATAAAGTAAAGAACATCTGTATTATTTTTGACCAAGAAAGAACATTCAAATCCCACATTAAACAGGTTTCTAGAATTTCCTTCTTTCACCTTTAGAATATTGCCAAAATTAGAAACATCCTGTCCAGGAGTGATGTTGAAAAACTATTCCATGCATTTGTTACTTCAAAGCTGGCCTACTGTAATTCTTTACTATCAGGTAGTCCATAAAATGCAATTAAAAGCCTTCAGTTGATCCAAAATGCTGCAGCAAGAGTTCTGATATATATTAAAAAGAGAGATCACATTTCTGCTATTTTAGCTTCCCTTCTTTGGCTCCCTGTTAAATCTAGAATAGAATCTAAGATCCTCCTTCTTACATATAAAGCCCTTAATAATCAGCTCCATCATACAACAGAGATCTGATTGTTCCATATTTAACAGAGCACTTCTCTCTCAGACTGCAGGTTTACTTGTAGTTCCTAGGATTTCTAAAAGTAGAATAGGGGGCAGATTTTTTAGTTATCAGGCTCCTCTCCTGTGGAACCAGCTCCCAGCTTTAGTCCGTGAGGCAGACACTCTGTTTACTTTTAAGGCCAGGCTTAAAACTTTCCTTTTTGATAAAGCTTATAGTTAAGAGTGGCTAAGGTCATCCTGAGCTATCTCTGTAGTTATGCTGCTATAGGCTTAGACTGCTGGAGGACAGACTGACTACTATCCTCTTCTACTACTCCAATTCCAATTTTCTGTTATTTTAACTATTAGCTTTATGTTTTCTCTGAGTGTTTTTTATCTCCTTAGAAGCTAGAGCTGGTCTGGCATTCTGCTCAGCTGTGATGCCTTGTTAAAGGGGGGCATCAGCTGGGATGATGCTCCCAGTAACTGAATGTTCTCCCTCCCCTGTTATCAACCTTTTACTTTCTTTAACATAGAAAGTACTCTTACATCAATTCTTCTGTTCTTTGGTGTATCCACTCTGTCTTCTCAAACTCCCAGACGGTCGTGGCAGATAATAATATCAGTGTCAATTTAAAAATGTTTATGGACACATTTTAATTTTATTTCCATTTCATTAAAGAATGGCATGGCAGACATGATTTATTATCTAAAGAACACTTTATGGTAAAAATTACTTATCGGCATTACAGCAATCAAACCCTTTGTGATATTGGTGAGCAGCTTTGTGTGTTTCCCTTGGTATTTCGACATTTTTAACTTTGATGATAAGCTCTTTAAGGTCAGAATTATGGTGGAAAATAAGTATTTGGTCACCTACAAACAAGAAAGATTTCTGTCTCTCACAGACCTGTAACTTCTTCTGTAAGATGGTCCTCTTTCCTCCACTCGTTACCTGTATTAATGACGGCTGTTTGATCTCGTTATCAGTATAAAAGACACCTGTCCACAACCTCAAACAGTCACACTCCAAACTCCACTATGGCCAAGACCAAAGAGCTGTCAAAGGGCTGCAGAAACAAAATTGTAGACCTACACCAGGCTGGGAAGACTGAATCTGCAATAGGTAAGCAGCTTGGTGTGAAGAAATCAACTGTGGGAGCAATTATTAGAAAATGGAAGGCATACAAGACCACTGATAATCTCCCTCGATCTTGGGCTCCACGCAAGATCTCACCCCGTGGGGTCAAAATAATCAGAGATCGGTGAGCAAAAATCCCAGAACCACACGGGGGGACCTGGTGAATGACCTGCAGAGAGCTGGGACCAAAGTACAGTAACCAAGGATTCCATCAGTAACACACTACGCCGCCAGGGACTCAAATCTTACAGTGCCTGACATGTCCCCCTGCTTAAGCCAGTACATGTCCAGCCCTGTCTGAAGTTTGCTAGAGGGCATTTGGATTATCCAGAAGAGGATTGGGAGAATGTCATATGGTCAGATGAAACCAAAATAGAACTTTTTGGTAAAAACTCTACTTCTTGTGTTCTTGAGCAGAATGCCAGTGAGCTTCTTGCGAAGACACTCCTTCATGTTGCCCAGCAGCAGCCCCAAAAGATCACTGCTTCAAAGGGGATCTGCATGGAGGAATGAGCCAAAATACCAGAAACAGTGTGTGAAAACCTTATAAAGACCTACAGAAAATGTTTGACCTCTGTCATTGCCAACAAAGGGTATATAACAAAGTATGGGGATTAACTTTTGTTATTAACTAAATACTTATTTTTTCTACCATAATTTGCAAATAAATTCTTTAAAAATCAGACCATGGGATTTTCTGGATTTTCTTTTCTCATTTTGTCACTCATAGTTGTGGTATACCTATGATAAAATTACAGGCCTCTCTCATCTTTTTAAGTGGGAGAAATTGCACAATTGATGGCTGACTAAATATTTTTTGCCCCACTGTAAGTCCTTTAAAGTAATAATGTACTGCTCTTTCTGCCAAGTGTGCACTTTTGACGCAGGAGAATTAGTGTCAGGGATAGCTCCTTGGCACAACACCTGTATGAACCATCAAACGACTTAGTTCAACTCACCAGTAAACAACCACAGCAAGACGGACAGTGGCCGACCATCAGCCGGTCTCACTCAAAGCTAGTGTTGTGTTTCATGGTGCGACAGGAGTGGGAGGGGGAGAAGAGGCAAGCAGCCTCAGCACAGACACATAGGGTCCAGAGAAACTGAGTAACGGCAGTTGTGGGTTTGCTTGAAACTTAAAAAAAATGGGGGTGTTGAACCCTATCCCAGGAAAAGTGTGGGGTTTAAAACACCACATCCCCCAAGGGTGCAATGCCCATGCCCTAATCTATACCTCCATCAGCAGATGGAAGTCAGGACTCTGCCAAGGCCACTCCAAAACATTAATGTTTCTTCCAGTCACAGGAAACATGTTGGTAGAATTAAAAAGAACTTAAAACCCAAATCTACCAGGCTTATGAATTTTGGGCTTAACAGAATAAAGGATGTTGTTACAGCCAGACTGCATTGTGTGTAAAGCAGGAAACCAACAGAAAACCAGATGCCCAAACAGATGTTTTAATGTCACCAGAATGAGCTTTGCTCAGCTCAGGTTCCTCAATGACAGACAGCTTCATTAAGTTCAAAGTTCACACAAATATTAATTCCACCCACAAGGCCTTGCAACTACCACAGTTAGGAATTTTTGATGATCTACAAAGCCTCTTAAATGGTTTTTGTGATGTAAAAGATTTTTCTTGTACCATTCGACTGACATAAACTTACTTTACTGTAGGACATTTTGATTCATTTTTGACATTCAGTCTTTTTAAGTTTACAACTACAACGAATTATAGAGAACCTGATTATTCTGAAATAAAATTAATCTGTCCTTGTTGGATTTTATTTGCATGTATTCATTTGCATCCTTTTCTTAAAACTTACTGGACAAAGTATCAGTCAGGAGAAAGGTACAAAAGGTTCCACAGCATTATTTATATACCATGGCATATTGAAGACTGTCATCCATAACTCTGATATTACATAAACCCCAAATTTCTCTAACCAAAGGTATTCAAAAGACAAGATAGATATGTGTAAGGGATAGTCTTAAAAGGCCAATAGCAAGAGTGAAGGAGATGCAGGAATTTCCAGCTAGAACTCTTTGTGTTCTTCATAATCCTGTGTATTTTTCATACATCTATGTTATAGATAAGGGTTTCAAGGCACAAGTCATTTCTTGCAAAGAAAAAAAAGATTTGTGCAAAACAAAAAAGCTAGATCTAGCATTGCGTAGAACTGACTTAGAACATGAACAGCCCATACCACTTCAGGTGTGGGCTCACCTGAAGTGGGCTTTGTTCTTGCTATCTGATATATCTGGAGATCTTTTAGTTTGAAAACTACACACATACTGTTCTTCTGACAAATTTGTTTGTTTGAGTTGCAAACACTTGTCAGTTGAGTTGCACGGGGGAAAACGTAACAGCATATTTGGAAAAGATTTTGAAGTTATTTATGGTTGTCTAATATTTCCCATAACAAAACCCATTTTAACAGAAGTGTTAACAAACATTTATAATCGCTTCCCTCCTCAAAATGTGCTTTACCTTATAGATCGGTATAAAGTATTCAATATGTATTACAGTCTTCCAAAACGCACCAGAAACTCTTAAAACATTGTTTGCTTAGTTTTAGGCAATGTGAGGCCTGTTTTCTACTGGATTACTGTGTAATTCCACTCTTCATGTGGTTTTCCTAAAAGAAAACACTCCCATTAACATTAGAAGTTGAATTCAGTGACCAATTTGATGAGAGATGTCTTAAACACTGTAACGTGCCAACGTATTAGCAGTTTACAAATTACATTTTCATCACCTTCATCAAATACCTGGCTTTAAAACAACAACCATCCCAGCTGCATTATGACGGAAAATGATGTCAGCTTGGATCCAGGAATGATGCAAGTTGTAGAATTACTAACCAAAAGACAGTACATTTGAATAAATATTAAACCTAACCCCTATATGGTGAATGTGCTTCAGTAAATGACTTTGAAACAACATCCCTGTGATCAAGACTCCAATGTTGTTTCAGCTTTTGTTAAAACAGTATAAGGATAAATCAGAATCCTTTTCACTGAGACTACCTTGTCACGTCTAGCACCAAATAAGGCATAATGTCCAGGTGACTAGATGAAAATGTAGCTTTTTTCTTCACAAAGTCATCCTTGAATTACTGCTGATTTTCTGTGATTAATTTATAGAAATCAAATAAAGGCAGCGCTCAGCATCATTTGGCGTTTCAGCTCAGCAATTTGGCGATGCAGATTCAGCTTGGTGCTAAGAGCCCCATCAGCTAGCGCATCACCCTGTACACACCTCTCCTACCCACACACACACACAAAAGTTTGGTGGGAGAGCTCAAAGGTAGCAGACAACCTCAATGATGCTGAGTAGCGCCCGATTTAAAGGACTCAAAAGCAGGGCTATCATCTAATGCCTGCAGCCTTAAATCCCAGGAGATGTATCATTGTTCAGTTACCTGAACAATGGACCAACTTCTCCCTGATTTTGTGAGTGAGTGAGGGAGAAAACGTCTAGCTTGTCCCCCTCATTTTGTTACTCAAAATAAAATATTCCTTGGAAACTTTATTTAATGTTTTCAAATAGAATACAAAAACTTTAGGTAACATTAAAGGGTATCATTCACTCTTTTTGTCAGTAAATTTGCCTTACCTGTTTCCTTGTGAGTTGCTTTATGTGGAAAAAATGCTCTTGCACTCCTGTTTCAGGAGACTGAAATTTGTCTGAGGAGTGGGTGGATGGAAACTACAGGATTACAAGTCTTACTCATTAATATTCATTTGTAAAAATCCTGTCTCTGATTGGCTAACAGCAATGTGACTCTTATGCCTTCGAACAAATAACTAACTTGATTTACTTCGCTGGTGGTGTTCCAAGAACAAATTCCAACCCTTTTTTTTCTATGTGCTATCTCCACGAATAAAACAAGCCAGAATGTGTACTGCATGGTATGGAGTTGCTCACGGTTACTTTATACTAACAGAGGCGCGCTCTGCTCTCTCCTGCCCACAAAATCAATACAGTCTTCCCATGGGCGGTTGCAAGCCAAGGTAGGCAAGACCATGAATACTATATTTCCCTATGGCATAGAAGGGACCGGCCTTTTTCTGACTTATTCGTTTTGCCGTCTCTTTTCTTTCTGTGGCTAATGCAGGCAATGGGGGTTGGAGACAATGTTCACGTGCAGCATGCATATGCAACTCAGAATTAACCGATTGTATTTAAAAAAAAACAAGTATTACACTGTTTCTCAGTGAACGAGACCTTTTAAGTAATTGCTGAATTCAGTCCCCACCATTTTTCACCTCTGAGTTGGTTATGTCAAACACACCATGTACACCACAGTCTGCTTTAGGAATAAGTCTGTTCATAGTGATACAAGCTCATAGAAGAAGATTTAAAGGAACAGAATCAGATTTTCCGTTATCAGAGCACTTCATCTCACTTCCTGACTGTAAATTAAATAAAATAAAATACAGTACATAGACGTTACATAATTCAAGTGGAGGTTAAATGCTGTTCAAATCTTAACTACCCTCTCTAGTGACAGTACTGTATAAATCTGTAGGACTGGGTGATGTCTGATTGCATGTTATAATAATGCTACTTCACTGTTAATAGAAACAGTATTCCAGTGACTGAAGCATATAGCATAGTCTGACCAAAAGAACGTGGTGAAAGAGGTCTTACTCTACCAAGCTGCCATGAACTTATGTTGCATAAATACATTTGTACATTTGAGAAGTCATTTGGTAGGTGAGTATAATGATAGCCAATAGGTACGTCTCCACTATCGGAACTTCAGGGGAATTTCGCCCGACCTTCCCGATATGCGTGCTTCTCCACTTCATCAGACCAGGCCGTTTCAAAAACCAACAGTGTACCTGTATGGGGGTATGCAGCCTGATCAAGTCGCTCCGCGGGAGCTGTGGTTAAGTTGCGGTGATTGGTTGTAATTCAGAGGGAAATGAGCAGACGTCGCCAAACAACCGGCTTTGTGAAAATACCACGAGTTGCTCACGAAGCAGTTTATAACAACACCAAACAGAAACGCAGCAACAAACCCTGCTTCTTTCATGTTGATCTCTTGTTATTTCTGCTGCTGTGGGTTCCTTTTTGCACTGATCAGTGATGCTACTCACTGCTAAAACAGTGTGATATGTGGATGTCTTAGCTGATTCCTTAAAGGGTGGATTGTGTATGCAGACCCGGTGACTGAGAGGAGCAGGCCAACAGATTACCCCGTCAGAAAAGGATCTGGTTAAATTACCCTGAAGTTCCGATAGTGGAAGCCTATTGACTATAATTTACAAGTAATGTAAAATATGACCTAGAAGGTTCACCTGCTCTTGAAGGCAGGCACAATGATGAGAACGTCGCCTATCAAGGCTCAGTCCTGAGTACACCATTGAAGAAATGCAAGCCTCTCCAAACAGTTTCTCTCAGCTAGCTATCTCTTCTCAGTGCTCCATATCATTCTATCGCTTGACAAGGAAGCAAATCAGAATTATTTATTAGCTTTGCAATTCCTGTTGACGATACTGTCCTGGTTTCAGGACCATGGACAGTACCGTAGTGCTGGGTAGTGGTCCAAAAGGAGAGTCACAAAGCTGTAGTACCTATAGTGACTTAACAACACATGACGCCTGGGGAAAACAACGGCGTGACTCCATGTATTAAACCTTAAACATGGGATCAAAATCATGTGTTTAGTGAATAATGTCCAGGTATTGGTTGGAAAAAAAGAATTGTATCGAGAGAAAGATCTGAAAATCACCGTAGCACATATGTACTTAGTTTATTAAAATATTTTTGGTCTTTGAACATGTTGTGGAGATATGTTTTCTATATTTTCCAGGACTTAAATTACATTACACAATCTTAAGTTTTGTGGTTAGAGGTAGCTCTGTAGGGTCAACCAATGATTAATTTCTTATTTAGAAGGAGAGCTTGTGGTTTTACTACATGGTAGCAGGCTTTTCTGTTGTCAACTGTTGCAATGCTTTGTCAAACAAGACAGGATATCAATTGCATACATGTTGTCTGAGTTAGACTGCAGTCTCCACACAGTCAATAGTAGGCACTGAAGTTGTGGTCATGGTATGAGCAGCTGAGTTCAGTGTGTTTTAATATGTAAGATTTGAACTTTGCGTCCCAAGTGTGTCATAGGAAGATCAAAAGGGTGATATTCAGAATGTAATTTATCTGGAAATGGAAAAATATGGACGTGTACAGCATATACAGGAAGTTTCCCTCAGTTGTGTTCATCTTGGTTGTTGTTGTTTTTTATCTCTTTTTCCAGACTATGACAATGTGTCTGTCCTTCTGAAGGTCTTTGACCACTAATTCTGTTATTCTCCTTCTATGTGGTTTTCAAACCTCTCCTCTCAGACAGCAAGACAGTACTCCTTTTGTCTGCCCCTTTCAGTTGGTGCAAGCACTTGCTTCTTCGGCATGTTCTTCAACCCTCAAGGCCCTAGCACATCTAAAATGCCGTAGCAGAAACCAGAGGAGCAATGGAACGATGTTAGTCAAGCATAAACCTCTTAACATCCCCTTGTCAACAATGGACCCACACAATGTCTTTTCTCTGTACCATCTTCCAGTTCCCAAACCGCCTCTTAGACTTGCAAATCTTGACTTTGATGTTGTGCAGCTTTTCTTCTCTTGTCAGAAAGATAGATTCGAGGAAGAAAAGACATTGTAGACCGCTGGTAAAGCCACCAAATTTCCCTCCTTTTTACATGGGTTAGCCCTTTCTGTCTTGATTCTGTTCCTTTGCTCTCTTTCCTTCTTACTATTCTTTTTTACAGTAATTTTGTTTTAAAGGCAAAGTAATCCATATTCTTTTGTTTTGCTGTCTGAATATGAACCTGTTTCCAATTTGTTAGGTGGGTAGCTAAGTCCCTTGTTCCAAAGTAATTTCACCAGACAAGACCAGGCCTCTGCTTCACATCTCTGTTCTTTTCATCTGCGCCTGTATTACATTAAATAAGATTGGCAGTACAGAGACTTTTCAAACTATTTTTAAGCTGTCAGTGTTTGACACTGAACCCACATGATTTTAATAAACCATCAAAGATCTGCCTGAACTGTTTGGGCTTTTTCAGGGACTTGTGAGTAAAGCTACTGGTGTTGTTTATACCTCCACATGTCCATAAATCTCAAGTCTCCCATTATTGTTTGAATGAAATAGAAAGATTAAACGGTAGTAATGAATAAACAACCAATGACCAAGACCGCTTTAAAGCATGTCCGCAGCATCCAGGATTGCTGATTACATTCTTACAGCAGACAGCAGACAGACACATCAGTTGTGTTTCTGTGTACTGAAGCACATTCCTGCCTGAGGACAATAGATGGGTAGTGGTTACAGAGGCAGGACTGACTCAGTCTGTCTGCCTGCAGGAACCCATGGGTTAGAGGCTTTTAATCCCTGTGTCTCTCACTGTGTCTGTGTTTAACGAAACACACATTAATAAAGCTGAAATATGAACTATTCCCAGGAAAAGCCAAAATGACTCCTTGGGTACCAGGAAGTTAACAGTCATTATGATGGATGCCCTACTGTCTTTTACAGGAAAATTTGTTTGTAATAATTTTCTCCCAGAACAAGATTAAGCAATGAGCAAGGCAGTAGAAGTGACATTGTCCGTATGATGTGTTTGGTTGGCTGGTTGACTCAGTAAATCAGACTCCGAATTGAGGTGTGGTTGATATTTCTCAGACGTTTCACACCATTTCTTAATGTTACAGTCTTGTGTTTGGGTTTGGTTTCCATGGCAATCGGAGATCTCGGGTTTTGGGGTTTTACAAAGTTCATATGGTGCTCATTTGATGTTTTAGACCTTTTATTGCTCCAACATGACTTTTGTGGAATTTAATTTCATCAATCTGTCCATCTGATATTTTGTTTGGTAGACAGGTGTTCTCTGTTACTGTGAGATTAGTCACAAGTTTTGTGCAGTGTTTGATTTAAAAACGGATGTCAAAACCTTACTATGGCTTCACAGTCAGAGATGGTTGTAGACTCTAAAGTATATAAGCATAACTGATGTTGATAAATGCATAAATTGCTATGTTAATTTGCCATATTAAATGTTGGCAGTTTGCTAGTCTGAATAAGTCAGGTGTATGGTGAACAGTGCCAAGAAAAAAATACAAGTTTGTCGTGCCGAAACAAATAGGGTTAGGAGTCCTTTTTTATACAGTTGGAAATGAATTTTAATATGTACAGATGGAAGATATTTTACACAGTTTCTAATTGTTCCATGAGTGGACATTTTAGCAAATATATCCTGATGTCAAACTATGCAGCATGAAAAAAAAAACATACAAGACAGTACATATAAAAAAGCCTGAACAAGTGTTGGAAAGTGTTGTCAGAAGAAGGTGAGGTAAATCTTAGAGGCAGTGTTGTAGTCAAGTCATAATCTCTCGAGTCCAGGTCACACTCAAGTCTTTAGTGTTCGAGTCCAAGTTGAGCCGCTAGGTCTTACTGGCCGAGTCCCCAAAAAGAATCTTCCAGTTCAAGTCAAGTCATTAACACCTGAGAGCAAGTCAAAAATAAGAGAACAGGGTGTAGATTTAAGACCAAAATAATGGCAGCCATACCATGGTTTACTTTATTAAAAAATAAATTGTACCCAGTGCGTAGCATGTGTAAAACAATGAAATATATTTAAAATAAATTTGAAAACAATAAATAATCAACATGTCACCCGTACACTTACAAAGGTTTTGGGAAGTTATTAAATGTGTCCAGTAATATGGCCTGATATAACAAGCTAACATTAGCATCTGCTACATGCTAATTCCAACAATAGCAATGTATCATGTTGGAGTCCAAGTCCAAATTCAATTCCTGATGTTGCAAGTCTGAGTCCAAGTGAGTCCAATAAAATTTGAAATACATTTTAGGGTGGGATATTATTTAAAAAGGCTTTGTAATTATTATTCTCAATTTTTCCCTTTTTTGAGATAAGATAGTAGATAATATAAAAAATGTGGCCGATTACCTTATCCAGTATTATTATTAATGTCAGCTTATTAGTAATGAGATTTATAGCACTGACATTGTTTCTCTGCTTCAGTTAAACCCCCACAATCCTGTGCTGCATCACTATCGCTGTGACACGACCAAACAAATACCACATGGCCAACCCCCTCCCCTCCAGAAACATATACACAAGCGCTAAAAAGACCAACATAAACAATGGTTATTAATATCAGCCCAGTTTTACTCATCAGACCGATATGTTCGAAATTGATTAACATACTTTTGTATTTTACGGAACAGGATTTTTGTCATTTAGTCCTATATTTTTAGAAGTGTTTAACCTCTCTCTATGTCGCTCTTTACAGTCACTACATTTTAGTTGAAATGTTGTTGTTTTTTATATTCCACAAGTAAAGTATTTTTTCTTAACACCTCACCCACAATTCTGAACCAAAATGCAACAAGTTAAAACCAGAAAAAATTCTGGATTAAAAAGCATGCTGGGACTGTAGCACTAAAACATGTTCATTTGTTGTCTTTTTTTTTATTTGTTTTTTTTCTTCACCTCTTTGGGATGTCTCGGTCCATCACCCAGCTTTAGATTTTAAATGTTGGGCCCCTCTGTAACGATTGCTCCTGTTGTCCGGTGCTGTTTGATCACATAACCTAGCAATGGATGTTGCACACAGAATGCAGCATTCTAAAAAAAAGGAATTATTAGTATTGTATCAACAACTGCCAGCCAGAAGGCACCAACACTTTTTACAGTGAGGATGATGTGCTGCTGACCTCGACGCGCAACGTTTTGGGTCGGTGGATGGAATACTTCGAAGACCTTCTCAATCCAACCCGCACGCCTTCCAATCTGGAAGCAAAGTCTGGGGACTTTGGGTCGGGCTATCCAATCTCTGGTGCTGAGGTCACCGAGGTCGTTAAAAAGCTCCTCTGTGGCAAGGCTCCGGGGACGGATGAGATTCGCCCAGAGTTCCTCAAGGCTCTGGATGTTGTGGGGCCATGTTGGTTAATGCAGCTCTGCAATATTGCGTGGACAGTTCGGGGGCAGTTCCCTTGGATTGGCAGACCGGGGTTGGTGGTCCCCCTGTTTAAAAAGGGCGACCACATAGTGTGTTCCAACTACAGGGGTAACTCACTACTGAGCCTCCCTGGTAAGGTTTATTTAGGGGTTCTGGAGAGAAGGGTCCAACGGATAGTTAAACCTCGGATCCAGGAGGAACAATGCTGTTTTCGTCCTGGCTGGGGAACACTGGACCAGCTCTACACCCTCAGCAGGGTCCTGGAGGGTGCGTGGGAGTTCGCCCAACCGGTCTACATGTGTTTTGTGGACTTGGAGCAGGCGTTCGACCATGTCCCTCAGACAGTGCTGTGGGGGGTACTCCGGGAGTATGGGGTACCGGGCCCCTTGATACGGGCTGTTAGGTCCCTGCACGACCGGTGCCAGAGTTTGGTTCGCATTGCCGGTAGTAAGTCGGGCTTGTTTCCAGTGAGAGTTGGACTCCGCCAAGATTGCCCCCTTGTCACCGATCCTGTTCAAAACTTTTATGGACAGGATTTCTAGCCACAGCCAAGGTGTTGAGGGAATACGTTTTGGTGGCCCCTAAGGATCGGGTGTCTGCTTTTTGCAGATTATGTAATCCTGTTGGCTTCATCGAAACGTGATCTACAGCTTTCGCTGGAGTGGTTCACAGCCGAGTGTGAAGCGGCTGGGATGAGAATCAGCACCTCCAAATCCGAGACCATGGTCTTGAGCCGGAAAAGAGTGGGGTGCCTTCTCTGGGTCAGGGATGAGGTCCTTCCCCAAGTGGAGGAGTTTAAGTATCTGGGGGTTTTGTTCACAAATGAGGGAAAAATGGAGTGGGAGATTGATAGACGGATTGGTGGGGCATCTGCAGTTATGCGGGCGCTGTACCGGTCTGTCATGGTAAAGAGAGAACTGAGCCGAAAGGCGAAGCTCTCGATTTATCAGTCGATCTATGTTCCTACCCTCATCTATGGTCACAAACTCTGGGTGGTGACCAAAAGAACAAAATCACGGATACAAGCGGCTGAAATGAGTTTCCTACGTAGTGTCTTGGCTCTTCCTTAGAGAAAGGGTGTGAAACTCAGTCATTCGGAGGGGGTTCAGAGTAGAGCCGCTGCTCCTCCACATCAAGAGGAGTTAGTTGAGGTGGCTAGAGCATCTGGTCAGGATGCCTCCTGGGCGCCTCCCTGGTGAGGTGTTCTTGGTACGTCCCACCCAGGGGAAGACCCAGGACATGCTGGAGGGACTATGTTGTGACGGACGGACGGACAGACAGATGGATGGATGTTTTCATCTTCCCCTCTATATCACTGTATTAAGTTTAGTTCTAGTGCTGTTCTAGTGTTTCAGCACAAGAGAAATCACAGTTTTGCAGATAAGATGCCACCATTATCTACAGTCGTGGCCAAAAGTTTTGAGAATTACATAAATATTGGAAATCGGAAAAGTTGCTGCTTAAGTTTTTATAATAGCAATTTGCATATACTCCAGAATGTTAAGAACAGTGATCAGATGAATTGCATAGTCCTTCTTTGCCATGAAAATTCCAACACGGATGGACTGGAAAATTTAACTGCATTTCATTGCTGTCATTAAAGGACCTGCTGAGATCATTTCAGTAATCGTCTTGTTAACTCACATGAGAATGTTGATGAGCACAAGGCTGGAGATCATTATGTAAGGCTGATTGGGTTAGGATGGCAGACTTGACATGTTAGAAGGAGGGTGATGCTTGAAATCATTGTTCTTCCATTGTTAACTATGGTGACCTGCAAAGAAACGCGTGCAGTCATCATTGCATTGCATGAAAATGGCTTCACAGGCAAGAATATTGTGGCTACTAAAATTGCACCTAAATCAACAATTTATAGGATTATCAAGAACTTCAAGGAAAGAGGTTCAATTCTTGTTAAGAAGGCTTCAGGGCGTCCAAGAAAGTCCAGCAAGCGCCAGGATCGTCTCCTAAAGAGGATTCAGCTGCGGGATCGGAGTGCCACTAGTGCAGATTTTGCTCAGGAATGGCAGCAGGCAGGTGTGAGCGCATCTGCACGCACAGTGAGGCGAAGACTTTTGAAAGATGGCCTGGTGTCAAGAAGGGCAGCGAAGAAGCCACTTCTCTCCAAAAAAAAAACATCAGGGACAGATTGAACTTCTGCAGAAAGTATGGTGAATGGACTGCTGAGGACTGGGGCAAAGTCATATTCTCCGATGAAGCCTCTTTCCGATTGTTTGGGGCATCTGGAAAAAGGCTTGTCTGGAGAAGAAAAGCTGAGCGCTACCATCAGTCCTGTGTCATGCCAACAGTAAAGCATCCTGAGACCATTCATGTGTGGGGTTGCTTCTCATCCAAGGGAGTGGACTTACTTACAATTTTGCCCAAAAACACAGCTATGAATAAAGAATGGTACCAAAACACCCTCCAACAGCAACTTCTTCCAACAATCCAACAACAGTTTGGTGAACAACAATGCATTTTCCAGCATGATGGAGCACCGTGCCATAAGGCAAAAGTGATAACTAAGTGGCTCGGGGACCAAAACGTTGAAATTTTTGGTCCATGGCCTGGAAACTCCCCAGATCTTAATCCCATTGAGAACTTGTGGTCAGTCCTCAAGAGGCGGGTGGACAAACAAAAACCCACTAATTCTGACAAACTCCAAGAATTGATTATGAAAGAATGGGTTGCTATCAGTCAGGATTTGGCCCAGAAGTTGATTGAGAGCATGCCCAGTTTAATTGCAGAGGTCCTGAAAAAGAAAGGCCAACACTGCAAATACTGACTCTTTGCATAAATGTCATGTAATTGTCAATAAAAGCCTTTGAAACGTATAAAGTGCTTGTAATTATATTTCAGTACATCACAGAAACAACTGAAACAAAGATCTAAAAGTAGTTTTGCAGCAAACTTTGTGAAAACTAATATTTGTGTCATTCTCAAAACTTTTGGCCACAACTGTACTTGATATTTAGAGAAACAAAGCACACTGCCATATGTGCTGCTTTCAGTTCAGCTCAGCAGGCTTCACCACAGATTCCCACAGTAAGTGCAGCAAATATTGTTTAGGCTGTGCAAGCTTCCCACTGTGGACAAAACACACACATACTTCTCCATACTTATACGCTGCATTCACTTACACTGGGACATCTGATATTTACTCATTTAAACACTAGTTCAGATGGTATATCGGCTTACATTCTTGCTTTGCGATTAGAAAAATTAGTCCCAGCCCTAATTCTTCTCCAGATTTTACAATATATTGTAAAAGAACTTAACAGACATATAAGGTTATTGCTCCCTAATCTTAAATATAATAATAAACTCGCACTGCTTTATGAAGTGGTCTATTTACAGAATATTTATTCTTCTATGTCGACCTTTGCTTTGTTATGTAACGTCAGGGGCCTGACAGCCTGATTGTGACCTATTTTATTTTTTTAAACGGGGCACTTTGAAATGGTTCCCCCTCAATTAGCCACAATACATGTCTGGCTGACAGTGGTGTATCTAGAAATATGTGTTTTGGAAACCATGTTTTTAAGTCCCTGCTATACATTCAAACAATAATGCAGGCCATGGCAAGTTGTAAAACTTGAAATACATGTATATTTTATTACAACAGTGTGAAAAATTTGAGTAAAATCCACCTTTATAGGTACAGTTATAGGTACCTCTAACAACTGTATAATAAATTAGACGGACGGAAGGAAGGAAGGACCTGGTGATATCTACAGAGTAGGAGTTTAAAGAACCATATTTATCTTGCGACCGTAGCGATGAGGAGGATGGTAAAACAAGGTTAAAAAACAACAAAAATCTCCTAAAGCTCAGTGTTACAGAGCTGCGATAAAGACCGGCATCTCGAAAGCACCCAAAACAACAATAGGGTGCTATATAAATGTCAACCATTTTTTTGGAGAAGGCCAGAAAAAAAAAACTTCTGTCCAACTTCAAAAATGTAAATATGTGAAGTTTGCTAAATTCTACTAGAATTTTACCTGGAACCATGTGCTTTTGGTCAGAAGATTTTTGGCAACATGTAAAAGAAGAAAGCTGAATATGTGGGTAAACTTTAAGTATGGTGGGGGTTCTTATCTTAATTTTATTTGAGGACATGGCATAATGAACTCTTAGCAAGACATTTCATCTTGTGGACATTGCCATAAACCAGACGCAATATGTGACTGAAATGTTTCACCAGACACAAACCTTCTTACATGGACAGCACAGTCCACTGACCTAAATCCGAGATTCTTGTATGTCATAGAAAGATCCTTCCCGGATGCTCAAGCCTTGCACAATATAGCCACCCTCTTGGCTGAAGTATAAAGTATTGACAGCAGCAACCAGCCCCCCCCCCCAATAAATACAGGAATTTTCAAACTTCCGTGTGAGATCAAGCTACTGTAATCTTTTTAAAAATGGGTTTATTTTAGGGCTTAAGCTTCAGCAGGTCTGCTAGTAAGTGTAAAGTGTACTGAATATTGCTTTGGTAATAAAATAATATGTTCTAATCTGTGTTGAATGTGGAAAATAGGATTGTATTTGCCTAGATGTAGGACAATTAAGCATCTGATCACTGTATCTAGCTAGACTGAGCACTCCCTTTGGGGTAAAAATAATCTGAAAGTAGCTGCCCTGAAACTTAATGTCCACCACAAATCAACCTTATCACAATCTTTCTCTTGGGATTAAAGGGATATGAAGAAAGATGGAAGTTTTTATTTCACACTCAATAGAAAACCTGGGAAAATATTGTAAGAGATATGCTTTTAGTTGGTTTTGGACACGAAGTCTGTACTGAGGGCCAGCTGCTGTGGGTTAGTGTATGAATCTGTTAAAATATTTCTAAGCAGAGGTTAGAATTCACCTAGCATCGGGTGTTCCAATTGAGGGGCTAAAATGTTTTTTAGATTATTAATACAAGCACTACATTGTACAGAACATGTATCAGTAATTCACAATATTTTGTTTCACATCATTCTTAGACAATCGTTCTTGTTTTGAGAAACAAAATTATAGTTTACACATATTTTAATTGGAGCTTCTCCTTTTTATCATTCCATACTTTAAAATGTATTCAATCTGGAGCTGAAGTTACATGAGCTATGAATAAATTGAATAAATAGAAATAATTCAATAACTATTAATGTGAGGTCAATTAATAATTTCTTCAAATTGTCCCCTCTTTTTTCAGCACCAGTTTTTTTCTGAATACATAATGAAATGTAAGTGTGAGGCAGGGCCTAAAGAATGTGCACAAAATGACCACATGTGGTGGACTGGGTTTTCTCAGTGTCACAACCCTTGCGTACGTCACAAAGAGGCAAAACAGCTTCTTATTTTTCATTCTTGTTGTCCTACGTGTTCGGTTCATCTGTGTCACTGCTGCTTTTTCTTCCACCGCCTGAGTCAGAGCAGAATTAGTTGAATTAAAACAAAAGCAGCAGTCACTGTTTGAAGTGTGAGTCGAGACATTATTATGACTTCTCCCTTAAAGGTCAAGTTGAGCCACAGGCACGATAACGTGTGCAAAGGCACAGGGATGAGGAGGGGGGGTGGTTGAAATAACAAATCGGTCCTCACAGATGGTGCTCAGGCAATGCAGGGATCTCCACTGGATCCGCCTGCTCAACATTTAAAAACAAACTTTACACTCTAATGTTAAAGTCATGTTAATAGACTTCATTCCTGTTTTATTTTAATGGGTAAATAGAGTGGTTTCTTCTCATTAGCATCAAATCATCGGACGAGCAACTTGGAACAAAACAGCATAAAATCCCACATTATCGTCCTTTTGAAATGCTCCCTTTAGCCACTCTAATCTGAACTGGTCTTGATTATGAGGCTAGTGTTAGCGTAGGGAAATCTAAGGGGTCCCCACCCTCAGGCTTAACCTTAACCTGCACCACCTGGCTGTTTACACTACTCTGCCACTTGCTCTGTGAATATGTTCTCTGAACCAGAGGTCCAAGAAATTGAAGTCATTCCTATGCAGCCAACATGGACGATGGGCAATCATGAAGAAAGTGAGCGCAGGCTTTGATTAAGAATGTTGTTGTAAAGAAATCTGTCTTCAAACAGAGAGGAAAGGCTGCAGTGGAGAGAAACATAGAAGGTCCTGACCAAGGTCCCAACATGCTCTTTCACCTCAAGGGTAATTTGTTGTTCTTAAAACAGATTGGCTAAATGTTCACCACATTGAAGCAATGACTTGAAGTGTAAATGTTCAAAACAGTTTTTTATGTGTTTTGATCTGGTCGCCAACTTTCTGGAAGATTATTGAGCGAGTAAACCTCCACTTCACCCCCCTTCCCGTCTGTGCTTGTCGTCTTATATTCATTGGTATTCTGCGTTTCTCTCGCGCTCTATCCCCTCCTTTTTAAGTTTGACATTGTCTTGGCAGAAGGACTGACAGAAAACTCCATTGAGGTTAAAGGTCAGCCAAAGGGCCTCAGGAGGGAACAACGCTTTAGATCTCCCTGCATATTTATGATTCTGCTCCTGTATTATAACCATAATCTTATGACAACATTCACATTGTTTGACAAATGAGAGTTTTTGTCTTGTAGTGTTTAGCGAACTGCAGTGAAACGTGGATAGATACTCTGAATGACCTCAGCATAGCGTAGGTGTGATGGATAGTTGATCAATTTCTTTGCCTTTTGCGCTGCCTGTTTTCTGCTTTAGGTGGAAGAGGTCAGGCAGAAAAGAAATGTCTGCAGAAATGCGCAGCTCAGTTTTGGTTGAAACTGTTGCGATATGTGGATATTGCAACAGCAATAAAGCAATTAAAACAGCGGTCTTCAGCCAGTGCAGATGTCATGCAGCTTTGCTTAATTTAATCCCGGTTGCCATCTTAAGACCCACAATACAAGGAATTTCATGGAAAATGGTTGGAGAATCATCACCGCTCTAAACTGGTTTTGGATGTGAAAAAGACAGGAAAGCATTTGTTTACTGCTGTCATTTCGTGGCTGCGTGTTTACACCCAGCCACACACATTGATGGCCTCCACCGAGCAGTGATAGATATCCAGCTGAAATGACTGAGAAGTGCCTCTTATTTAGATGTGTGGAGAAAAGAACCTCCACATCTGAGGGCACAAATACAGACAGGCATGATGATGTTCCACATCAGCTGGTTTCTACCAGCTGCTTTATTGTGTGCAACCTTCTGTTTCTGCTGCCGACAGCAGCAGGCCTGTTAAGTAACCTAACACACAACAATTATGCAAACAAAGATTTTTTTCCTGTTATTTTTGTTTTTGTTTCTTTTAAGAAAACTAATGTGTACTTTCTGGTGTCCTTGTTTTTTTGGGTGTGCTCTGACCCATTTTTAGCTGCTACACATCTGCATTGAGGGATGGGGGAACTGGCGCTGGTCTGAGCCATTCAGCGTGGACAACGTCGGGACTCTGCTCAGGACCATTCAGTATAAAGGACGCACCGCCTCTCTCATCATCAAGGTGCTGCAGCTCAATGGCGTCCAGAAGCAGGTACAATGACAATTTCTCTTTCAATTCAATTCAATTCAATTCAAAAATACTTTATTGATCCCAGAGGGAAATTAAGTGTTGGTATAGCTCATATAATCAATTCTTTAAGGAGTTGTTGTAGATAATGATGGCTGTGGGCAGGAAGGATTTCCTGTAGCGGTCTGTATTGCAGCGAAACTGAAGAAGCCTCCGACTGAAGATGCTCTGTTGTTGTGTGACTGTCTCATGAAGAGGATGTTCAGGGTTGTCCATAATTTTTTTTTTCCACGTTTTCCAAAAAATAAAATACAGCATAAGGAATATTGGCAACACAAACAAGTCAGAGTTGTAAAGATAGATCAAAGTTTAAAAACATCAAGAACGTAGACATGGGATCCCAGTGCCAAACCATAGAAGAAAATCTTCAAATAAAAAGCAACAGCATGTTTGGAGCATTATGCAAAAGCCTGGCTCTCGTACAAGTCCTCTTGCTACTTTAACCTCCCCGTCGCCCCACAACCACCATCCTCTGTTTGTATCTTGTGATTTAGTAGTTGCTTAGCTAACTGAATATTTTCTGTTTTTGTCAATTTGTTGTCATCTGTTTTTCAGTAATAAAATGTGTCCCATCAATCCACACTGAAGATCACAGGAAATCAAAAGCCAGATCACAGAGCAGCTGCCTGCGACAACAGAAGCGCTGAATCATATTTGAGTTTTGGTTTCAAATACAAGAAAAAAGTCTGCGTATTCCTGAAAGTGCAGAGATGCCATAGTAGTGTTCATAGAAGTGACAGTTTGTTATTTCAACACTGTCAAGGGTCAAACATATCCCACTCATCCTTGGGATGAAACAGACTTCTCAGTTCAATCATTTTTCCATCTGTCCTTATCTGTGAATGAATCGTATTCCTTTTAGCCATTACCAGGCTACAACATATAACCCCGCTGTGATACACCAGTTGCTTACAGATCAAATAAATAACTACATGTGTGAGTATTGCCCAACTTATGTTTTCTTTTGATCAAGTTCTGCAAAGTGTCATACACTGCAGTCGTCTTTCTCAACATGGAGTTGCTCAAAATGTTGATTTCTGATCTCCAGTTTTTGCGAAGCTTCGACTCGCTGATCCTGGTTTTAGCGACTTCTTATTTCTCTTTAAGACCTGTAACATAAGTATATATCAAATATGAAAATCTTTTCTAGTATTTCTGGTGTGAGCGATCATTAATTCATTATTTTAAGATCAGAGGTAATGTCGCACCACTGTGTAAGAAAGCAGTCGCTGTAAAACAGGGTTTTACTATCATTGCAGAGTTCATCTTGTAAACTGGCTTAAGGATCCTATGTTAGCGACTGGCGTTGTTTTCCTGCTTACATTACAAAAACAGGCCTCCTTGTGCATATCCTGGAGAGTGTAGACTTTACCTAAACTCTGAGATTTCTGATTTCAGATTTTTGAACTTCAGCCAGCCTCCGGTCAAGGCCAGTCAAGCTGAAAAATGTCCCAATGCATCTCTAGTCTCTCTGTAATATTTGATTGTGTAATGACAGCCTTTATCATTTCTTTTAGAATCACGATATGTGTTAATTACATCCTAAACAATCCTGATGCTATAAGCTTCAGAAAGCTGCTGTAAAAAGTATCTTAATCTAAAAACTTTACCAAAATGAATACAAAACAAATTTAATAGGCAAACTTAATAGACAAGATCATATCTAATTAGCAAACAGGGATTCATTCTCTGCATGATATAAACATGGCCTTTGAGATTGTGTGGAAATTCTGAATTCTCACCATTTTGAACACTATTTATCACAAATGAAAGCTTCTCACTGACCTGCGATAGACTGTCTTCATGTTAACTCTGGGTTAGCAGGCTTTTATAACATGTAATGTGGCTTCTGTTTTTAGGACCAGGTGCGTCATGAACTCTGCCATGTAACTTTCCTTCCAGATAATAATCTGTGGACGGCAGGTGATGTGCAGCTACCTGACGCAGGACATCGAGCTGCGAGTGGTCCAGCACTACGTGGGACCTGACGGTCAGACGGTGGTCAGGGAGCACTGTGACTGCCTGGAAGCAGGAGCCAAACTTCCTTCCTACGTGCTGGAAGATGCAGAAATGACCGAACTGTGTATGAGGGCACGCGGAGACGAAGACTGGTCGCAGGATGTTCAGCTGGAACGGAGGGAGAAGGGCAGCAGCAGCTCTGTTGTACAGGTAGATTTTCACAAACTGACTCAGTTCCATGAGTTTCTATAAAATGGTAAATATGTATCTTCTATTTTGTGGTGTTGTAGACTACATTTATTTGGATTAGAGGTCTTTTCTAAAATTGATTAATTGGTAGATGGAAAAGTGCCATTATACCAACTGCGGCCAATGCTTTGCACTCAGAAATGTCCAAATGTGGTAGCCAGACACAAAAAAGTATACATACAAACATTGTACATACCAAGACTTAGCTCTCTGTCCACACGCATGTTTGGAACTGGTGACTGGACCACCAACTGTGACCGGATCCTCCTCTTCTGGGTGGCCAGAGTAGCTGAGCTTCCATGTTGCTGCTCACTGTTAGGAAACAGATTGAGATCTTCCCCTCAGATAGGCTTACAAAGGCCCTCCAGCCCATAACCTGACCATGTTGAGAGGTAGAAAATATAGTTTATGCTCTCTCATAACAACACTAACCATAGACAGGAAACGCTAGCTGATATGTGGGCACACAGAAAGGCTTTGAAGGCACTTTCGCACCGCTGGATTAATGCCAGCATAAGATCCACTGTTCCAGTTCTTTACTTTTCCTCTTTGGTTTTTCCTTTAAGTTTTCCTTTTTTGTTTTTTATTAGTTTTATAATGTGAAAGCTACTCCAGCTTCTAAATGTAGGTCTGATTGAAGATTAGCGATAAATCTAAATTAGAAGACGGTTTCTTTAATTTCTCTCTCTGCCTTGTTCCTGGCCTTGTCCCCGTCTTTTTCTCTCTCACCCACACACTGACCATCTCCATCATCTTTTAATAGTTAGCCTAACTCTTTTTCTCTCTTTACTTCTTCCTGTAGCATCAGGCTTGTGCACCTGTCCGACCCTCTTTTTTCAGTATCTGTATTTTTCTAATTTGTCTGATGCTGTTTTGTGTCAGTCAGATTTCTGAGGTAATGTCTTTTCTTTACCTCCTCTTGCCTCCCCTACATCTCCTCGTTTTACATCTTTTTTGCCCTTGTCTTGTACTTTTAAGAACGTACAGAAGGTTATCGTGACCTTATTTTACTGTTTTTCACTGGATCTGGCCTATATATCCGTTTGCCAAAGTTACACCCCCTCATCCCATTAGGCAGTTATGCAAAGGCTCGTATATTAAGACTGAAAGCTCCACTGTGCTGTCCCCAGCACTAAATGAAGTCCCTTGTCTGTCATAAATTGGACCACTTGTAATGCGTCTTGGCATCTCCATGCTTTAATGAGAAGAGAGAAGTAAATGGGACAAAGACCAGTGAGATTTGAAGAGCACTGAGCTTTTGGTGGGCATGTTCTTAGCTTTTAAGTCTTGCTAAGCTCATACTGCCTGTGATACTCCATTATCTGGCACTAACCAGTTGTCTGTCGCCTCAGCCATAATGTTGTATTAGGGCGGCTCAATATTTTACAACTCAAAGAAGCCAAGAAACAATGATTTTTAAGGACAAAACATCATATCGCAACACTGATGGAGGGCTATAAACATGAAAGCAGCTAATGAATCTAATTCTAAGCAGAAACAATTAGAAACATGTTGTTCTTTAGTCCCTGTGATCAGTTTTAACTTGTTGCAGCTATGGTAAGACATTAGAGGTATCAGACATACTACAGCCTTCCAGTTGTAGTGTGACTGGTTTAGAATTCATGTTTTGTAAATGTCTAATAGGAACGGACGGATGAGCCCTTAATTGATCAGTAAGATCAGGTTTGTTCTCTTTCAGGTGGCCTGCTCCAGTGGCTCATTGTTCTATGTTTGGTGCACGCTGATTACCATTGAGCCTGACTCTCACATGCAGCAGAGACTGGTATGTAGTACACAGCCACACACTCTTGCATGCGCAAATCAATCTGACATTCTCTTAGTTCTATCCATCCTTTATTGCCATTACTGCAAATTATTAATGTAGTTGTTATTGTGACTTTAACAAAAGTTGGAAAGAATATTATATGTAGAACATCTAAGAATATGTCTCCACAGCTGATCAGTTCCTCTTTTTAGCCTAAATTTACACAATAACATTTTTCAAAACTCTCTTCTTTCAGGTGATTTTCAGTCCACTGTTTGTCATGAGGAGCCACTTGCCAGAACCACTAGTAGTCCAAATAGAGAAAAGGAGTCTAGGACTGAAAGAAAGTCAGCTAATACACGGAAAAGGCCACCAGGAACCGCTCTTAAACACTGAGGCTGAACTTACCCACCACCTCATTTTTCAGGCCAGGTAAATAAAATAAGATTTAATACTATAGCACATAACATGTGGATAAAAAGTCTGTTTAATGGTTATCGTAGGGTGACCATATCTTGATTTCCAAAGAAAGAGGACACTTGGCCCAGTCCTGATTCTCAGTCCTCATTCAGGACTGGGCCAAGACTTTTGATTTTAACATATTTGAAGCATGCATTCTCCATGTGGTTAGAATGAACAGTTAAATAAACTCCAGATAGGTTTTATCAAGTACAAAAACGTCTTTAAAATTCTCTGGAAATTAACTAATAATTAGGGGTGTCAAATTATCGCAATTATTAATTACAGTTGCCAACTTAGGGACTTTGTCGCTATATTTAGCATGTTTTTAGACCCCTCCAGCGATTCTTCTTCAAAAAAGCAACTAGCGACAAATCTGGCGACTCTTGTTCTGGGGTTATTGGAGACTTCTGGGTGAAGCACGTATCCTTGTTACTTTCACTGAGCAGCAGTGGTGCTGTTGACTGCTCTCCATCTCAGAGCGCTCACAGCAGGCAGCAAGTCGGTGCGCAGCAGCTCCGCCTGCCCGTCCAGATCCAGCTATACTCAGGGCAGATATTTACCCCACTGAGTCCAGAAGGCTAACCAATCACGCATGCTCAATGGCGAAGTTACAGTCAGCACTGGGACTAGTTTCATAAACAGATAAATGTAAATAGCTGGGACTGCATCTGTTAAAGTCTGTTAAAAACAGTAAAGGACTCTATAAAGCATTTTTTTGTTATATATTTGTTCTGACAAAATAATGTAATGAATTTACATTACTGGCCGCTCCTACTGAGCCTGGTTCTGTTGGAGGTTTCTTCCTGTTAAAGGGGAGTTTTTCCTCTCCACCGTCGCTACATGCTTGCTCAGTATGAGGGATTGCTGAAGGATTGCTGTGGTTGGAAAGTCTGCATCAACGGGGCCCAACCTCACGCCAATGACTGACGCAATCTGCTGGGATTCCTTAAATAGGAAACTTTTTAACTGATTGGAATGTTTGTATAAATGTATTGAAATGACTTCTTGTTAAGTGCCTTGAGATGACATCTGTTGTGAATTGGCGCTATATAAATAAACTGAATTGAATTGAAAAACTGAATTGAATTTAAATGACAATACCTCAAGATGAGGGCTTTTCTCAGCAATTATTAGGTGTAATTAAAAAAGAGATGAATTAGATTAATTATAATTATAATTGATCTCAAAGTTTTTTTAATCTCTTGACAGCACTATTAAAAATAGAAATAATTACTCTTCCGAATTAGTAAACGTACCATTAAAAATAATAGTTAATTTTTTAATTCATACTGAACAAAAATTTAAGAAGAATCTGAAATAATATTCTGAGAAAACAAGTATTATTTTCTTTTCAAAGTAATAATATAAGTAAAAAGCAGCAGTTTTTTTGAGACTGCTGCTTTTAATGAAAAAGTGTATACTCCAGTTTTTAGTTTCCATCGTCATCCTCAGTCAATTTATGAATGAACTCTCATTTTCACAGCATTATTATAGTTTTAGTGTCCGTTTGATCAATGGGATCTTTGCCACTATTGTCACACAGAAACACATATGCCAGCTCTCTTCGTCTGTAAAGATACACTTTCGGATTGATATCTTGTAAACAGTAGCAACAACGCGCAGGGCAACTCGGTGCAGCACATCACAGCTCAGCACAGCCCGCTGTCTGCTCCGTCTTGTTTAAACTGTATTTTATACCTATACCTAAAGTGCTATGTCTATATGTCGAGCAAAACACTCACATGGCCTTACACCCAACGGTGCAATATAAATAGATCTGTTAAACACTCGTAATGAAACAATTCCTTACAAATAGGCAAGTTCCTTCCCTCTTTCCATCGCTCATACCTGGTTCTAAGCCAGCAGAATGTACTCATAGGACAACTTGGTTCTTTTAGTGCATGATTGTCTTAAATCATGAGCCACTAGCTCATACAGCTGCAAGGGAAACAGCAACTCTGTTTTTTTAATGGGTTTTTGGTGTGCCTACATGTAACATAAAGTCAGACACTTTTTTTTCTAAGAAGCCCTCACAGTACATTCTGCTCTCTGTGAGCCATGAATGAAGACATGATCCATGAGAATCTGTGCACATTTCAGGGGAGCAGTAAGCTGTCCTGGCTGCAGCTGTGCCACAGCTCTAACTCCAGCATGTCAGGTTGGATCGTAATTACTCCTCGTTTAGATATGAGCCGTAGCACAGAGCAGCTGACTGTGTGTGTGTGTGTGTGTGTGTGTGTGTGTGTGTGTGTGTGCGCGCGCACACAGATGTGTAGGGGAAGAGCTTGTGTCCTGTAACTGTGTGTGGTCTGTGTATGTGCCGGTTAGCTAAATGCTAGTGTGAGTGTGACATTTACGGTCAGAGCTTGTCACATACATCATTGCTTTGCTCTGTTACTTTGTCATAGTTTGTAAGTGTGCATTTGCGCACCCTAATCATTTTCATATATTCCTGTTTCAAGGCCGTTCTTCAGAAAGGATTACATATTTGGTCTCATAAAGTTGGATTTAGTACTAAATGACTAATTTTCATCTGCAGCAAATAACTAAAGAAGACATTTTTTGTATTTTTTTCCTTTGAAATGAATTAAATGTATGTACTTTTATTTAGCCTTTTTTTTAAGTTCAGCATCTTGTTTAGGAACTTCTAATCAGTTTCCCCGGGGTATAAATATGGGATGGCAAAGACCTCCATTTATTTCAGCCAGTGACCACAAAGCTGGATGAGGACCCATATTTACACAGTGAGCAGAATGATAGGAGAGGTTAAAAAAAATTTCAAAGCTTACTCTTAGAGAACTGCAAAAAGTGCCATCTCGAGATTACCAAGTCCTAATTAACAAGTCACCATAACAACCATTAGATGGTATCTAAATGGGTGTGATGCCAGAAAACAAGCCTTTGTCCTACTGTCGTAAATGTAAACATGTGGAACATGTTTCGCTCCGCTGGCACTTTCACTGTGTGCTTCAGTCTCGTGAGACCAAGACTTTGCTCTTTGGCATCAAACTCTTTAGGTGGGTTCGGTCTGAACCGAAGGATGAATATGTTGTAAAGCAACTAGTGTCCACTGTAAAGTGTGATGATGTATCAGTGATGCCATTGGTCCTTTTCTCCTCTGGAGGCCCATGAAAGGCATCAGGAAGTCCTTCACCTAAAAGCCTGAAAGAGTCGATCAGTAAACTAAAAATGGATCATCTTTTGGTCTTTAAACAGAATATTGATCCTCAACATACATCTATGTCAAAACTAACACAGAGAAGTTTTAGCTGATATAAGAGCTGAACACTGGCGCAGTTGGTAGCACTGTTGCCTTGCAGCAAGAAGGTCCTGGGTTTGAATCACGCCATGGGGTCTTTCTGCATGTTCTCCCTGTGCATGCGTGGTTTCCCTCCGGGTACTCCTGCTTACCCCAACAGTTCAAAAACATGACTGGTAATTGGTCTCTCTAAATTGTCCATATGTGTGTGTGTATGTGCATGGTTGTTTGTCCTGTGTGTCACTATGTTGCCCTGCCAGTACAGGTGTACCCAGCCCCTCGCTCAATGACTGCTGGAGACAGGCACCAGCCCCCCAGTAACCCTGCAAGGTATACGTGGTATAGACAATGGAAGGATACAATCTCCCTTCTTCAAGGGTCATCTCAGTCTCCAAACCTAAATGATGTAGAAACCCTGAAGAGAAAAGAGTGTAAAGCCTCGTTTCCTTTTGCGTAATTCTAGATTTTCATGGGAGCGTTGTCACTGCCTACTGAACTCTCCTTGAGCAGCCAGGGTTTACCCTGAACGCTTGCGTGGCGTCATACTGGAGGGATGAAAAAGTGGGTGACGTGCAAAAAACACAAAAGAACAGGAGGAAGGAAAACAACAATAGAGTCCATCCAGCAGCTCATGGTTGTGTTTCTGGCCTTTTGGTTTTTTTCTTTACACAAATACGACCGCTGTGTTTAATAAAAAAGCCTCCGTGCGGAACAGAGGACCTTTGTGTGAAGTTGTTGCGGGGGTGACACTTTAAACTTACTGCAGTGTTTATGAGTTCACCCAATCAAAGGACTGTGTTATGTGACGCCAGTAGCTCCTCCCTAACCGTATCGGACCATTGTCCTGTGGACCTACACCTGAAGGGGGACCATTAATGGATCGGTATGGGCCTGCTTTATGGGCCGCTTTTACAATGGAAACAGACAAAAAGGCGGACCGGACCTCTCAATGCAAACGAGGCATAAGAGAGTCCTTGGGACTGTGGATCAAATAGAGAGGCTGTGCTAAGAAGCATAAATGATCTCTGTATCGATATGCTCCAACCTTGTGAAATGTTATAGGAAAAGATTAAGTCCTGTCCTAAAAGGGGAAAGCAGCATCAAATACTATAAAGTATTATCAGCAGGGGTCCCAACAATTGTGCCACCAGTAGTCCTGTTAAAAATAATTCTTTCTGAACATGTTTTTTTTCCACTAAATATATCTACTCAGATGTTTTTCTTTTATATTTCTTGTGTGAGATTAGGATCCTGCAATAAAAATGCATTTATTGTGATCTGTTTTTTTTTTTTGCTGATTAAAGTATTTGAACATCTATAATTCTTGTTATTTTTTGCACCCTTAAAATTATAGCTCTTTTTGTACCTTTCACTGGTAATGTGAACAAACAAGATAATCTCTGAACATAACCGACTGCTTCTGAGATATTTTTGTGAACTGTTGTATTTAGATATCTGGTAACAAAGTTTGTTTTGGTTTCAGTTGCAATAAAGAAACCACAGTGGGCCTACAGTCCCTGGGAATATATTTGGCTGATGTTGTTTTACAGAAATCTTTTTCATGCGTGCAAAAAACAAGCTTTGAAAAAAACCCAAGTGTCTTGTCTGTCTAGATTGCAACCACAGAGCTCCTTGTATTTACAATCTGTCCCCTGTCTACGTTGCTTTCAGACCGCACAAATTTATATTCTCCTCTCTGCTACCCCCCCTCCCCCCTATGCCCAACTCAATCCATCGCTCATCCTTCTTCATCCTCTCAAACACACACTACAAGCCACAACTGTAAACATACACACATGCACAAAGACCCCTCGGCTTACCCTAAACCTCTACGATAGATCTAATCGTAAATGATCACTGGTCAACAGCTCATCTTTCCATCCTGTAATTACATATTGCTGTGGACTTTAACGGACGAGGAAGGGAGCAGAGCTGCGGTCTACAACGCAACAGACGCAGACAAGTCCTAACCAGAACTGTTTTGTCCCGTTCTTCTCATCTTGGCCACCACATTAGAAAATGGTGGGTTATAATCAGAAGTCCTTCCAGTTTCCACCCTCAGGGACTGCGCTGGATGAAAAGCTTCCTGTCAACACCTTGTCCCTCTGCTCTGTCTTGCTCCAGATCCATAAGCTTTAGCCCCTGCGTTCCCTTTATAGCACAATGGGCTCTGTTAACAAACTGCTGTTCTGGGTTAGGGGGACTTCTTTGCTGTAGCCAAGAAGAACTGGAAACTTCCCAGAGAAAGAGTAGACGCTATTACATTGTTCGGATTTTGTTCTTTTTTTTTTTTTTTTTTGTCCGGTCTATAATTGACCAACGAATGAGGATGAGGTATCCAATCGGATTATTTACTGCCATTTAGCTCTTTCTGTGATCTTTTTGAATTAGTTTTTGTAAGGCAAGCTGCATGTCATGAAAAAAAAGAAATCCCTAACAAAAGACAGATTCCATCCACTTCAAGGTTCGAGGGTAGAAGTGGAGTTTAGCCGAAGGTCACAATGGGAACGTTTAGCTGCTGTCAGGAGATGTCTTGTTTTATATTAAAGTAAAAGAGTATTGTTGAATTGTTTCTGGCATAATGTAAGTAAACAAGCTTCCAAGCCAGATTCGCAGAAATACACACAGCAGTTTATAGCTCTCTTTTCAAACAATGTGTTTATCACGGCCTGTACCAAACAGGAGATCAAGTGGAATCAGTTTATCCACTTTCTAGGTTTTACACAGCGAGATGAAGATGACGTGTGTTTTGACAAAGAAACAAGGATCTATGATGACTGAGTTTTATTTTTTTGCTGTCTTCCCCCAGGGAGGATAAGGATGCTTCACACTGTGCCGTACCCATCTCCACCGCTCTAATCAAACAGATAGTGAACAAGACGGGGAATGAAGATAATCCAGAACACATCCTGGCTGATTTCTACGGCCCCAAGACCACCACAGAGTCACCATGGCCCTACATTACCAAGGACACTGACAGGTAACTCTGCTGTCTTTACGAGCTTCATTTTAATTTTTGGGCCGACTGTGACTCAGTAGGTAAAGTAGTTGTCTTGCAATCGGAGGGTTGTAGGTTCAATTCCAGCTTCCTCATGTTATATGTTGATGTGCCCCTGGGCAAGGCACTTAACCCCAAGTTGCCTACTGAGCTCTGTATTGGTGTATGAATGTGTGCGCATTGTGAGTCCGAATGGGTATATGTGCATCAGTGTAAAGCGCTTTGAGTGGTCAGTATGACTAGAAAAGCACTATAATAAGTAAAGTTTATTTACCATTTATGCGGAGCTAAAGTCGCAACAAAGATAATCTCTTTGCATGCTCTAGATGAGTGGTTCCTGACATCTGCTCAGGACGTTTGCACAATACCTTTTCCAACCAATTTGTTCCAATACAATACAATCATACTGCCAGATTCAAGTACATACAGTTCAGTTATAATTTCAATACAGTAGAAAGTCATATGATCATACAATGCCAGTTAGGAAACAGTTTTTTGTGCAGTTATTCCTTATAAGAACAAGCATGTGGTGACAGTGGACAGGAAGGACTCCCTTTTAACAAGAAGGAACCTGTAGCCCAGTGGTGTCCGAATTCAGGCCTTTAAGGGCCAGTGTCCCTATTTTAGATGTCACCCCTGGATCAACACCTGAATCAAATGATTAGTTCATTACCATGCCTCTAAGGAGCTTGAAGACAAGTTGAGGAGGTAATTTAGCCGTTTAAATGAGCCGTGTTGGAACAAGGACACATCTAAAACACTGGCCCTCAAGGACTGGAGTTGGACACCCCCTGTTCTAGCAGAACCCAGCTCAGTATACATGGTCGTCTGCTGCAACCTGCTGTGGGTTAAGAGGACAGAAATTAGATAATGTAACAACAACATTGAAGCACTGAACCAACAATACCTCCTCTGGAACGAAAAGTGGGAAATCAGTTGTAAATTGTGGTAGTTGTAATATAAATCAAACCCAATGAAAGTATAGTGAAGATTTAGGTTTTAAAGCTTTCCACCTTTCAGTCTTCTTTTCTGCTGATAACCTAATGTGAAAAAGCCTTCCTCGTCCACTTTTACTTGCTTACAGACAGAAACACAAACAAATGTAGGGTGGATATGAAAAACATGATGTATCTTTTAGGCTAGATTGCCACTAATCATATCATCAGCGTTACCACTTCAAGGCCTTATAATACCTCATAACCCATGTAAGTCAACAACTATAATTCTTTTTCAGTTTTATTGTAGATTCTTCTGTGCCAAGCATTAAATCTCTGATTTCATAACACTTTTCATCAAGACCCTCTACTGTTTGTTTTTTTTTCAAATCACAACATTCTTGTAGAATTCTTGCTACAGAGTTGTGCAAGTTGGCCTTTAATGAGGGCAGCTCCTCTTTATTGGTTACTTTGTTCACATAATAAAACTGTATTGTGCAATCTTAATGCAAAATCCCACTGCTGCCCCGGGAGATTCTTGATGTTAGGGCTGGGCGATAAATCGATTTTGTCGATTAATTCGAATTTGCAGTTTAAGAAGATTTATTTTTGGGAAAATCGAGATTTACCATGCAAGCCCCCCCCCTCCCCCCCACCCCCTCCCCCCCAACCTGCTCTGTTGGACATTCGTAGTTTGGAGCAAGGTCTGCCAGTCCGTCTCTCGCAACGCGTAGACTTCAAAATGGCAACTAGCAAAGAGGAGCTTGTTCCCACATAAGGGACAGTTTCTTCAATTATATGGAACTGGTTTGGTTTTGCGACTTCAGACTTGGAGCAACAAACAGCACACTGCAAAATCTGTTTGAAGGCTGTTGCTACCAAAGGTGGGAGTACGACGAATTTGTTTCAAGACCTGAAACAGAGGCACTCCGTTTATAGAGAGAAGTGCTGCTCTTTACGAGATGCTCAAGCAAGCAGCAGCTCACAAAACACCGCCAAAAGACAAGCCACCATAGGGGAATCATTTTCACACTGTGTCCCTTATGATAAGACAGGTGTCCAGTGGAAAGCAATCACAGATACCATCACAATTTATATCGCCAAAGATATGGTGCTTGTTTATACAGTGAAAACTTTGGACACCAGGTCTGTGCTACCAACTTTGCACACAACTTTGAATTCAGGTGGACTCCCAAATGAGATATTAAAATAACAGTTTCAAAATAATAGATTCTGTCATTTGTTATTTCTGTTTAAGAAAGTAAAGGGAGAAAGAAAAAAATCGATTAAAATCGGAAATCGGATTTGGTGTGAAAAAATCTGAGATTTTATTTTTTGGCCATATCGCCCAGCCCTACTGGATGTCAATTTTTTTACACACAATTCACACAACCTTATATTCAGTTAAAGTTCATAAAGGACTGCACTTTAGTGTGCATGCTTATTCTGCTTCTACCTGTGCATGTAGCGATAAGATGACTGTGTGTGCACCATATAGTGTTCACTAATATCTCCCTGGAAATCATCTTTTGTCACAAACCGGTCACATCTTGATAGCAGCGGTAGAAGACCCCACCACATGTTCGACTTCAGGCTACAAAGAGTCCCAGAGGATCTGTTGGACATCTGAGCCGTATGTCTGCCTGTGGTTACCTGAAAGACACACACACACATATTCTATATTCAAGGCCCACCATATACACATGGCGCACCGTAAATGTTATACCGTATGTCTCAGTGAGGGGGCTGGTTTCTAATTTTGTGGGAGCAGGATCTTCAGTGCATCAGGCTCATGTTCCCTGTAGGACAAAGACAAAAACACTTCAATGTAACAGCGCTGATCTCTGACCTTGAATATTATCAAAATTTGGGAAATAAATTAAACCTACATTTCTTAGTATATATCTTAGTTGTTGAATCCATTAAGAGTGTTTTGTTTCGACAGTGTAGTCGCTGCAAAAAAAAAAAATACTGAACTCTTGTGAATATGGTGTTTTATTAGGCAACAGGAAGTTACACTTTTTAAATGTTATTTTCTAGCTTAGTTGGTTTTTAATGGTAGCGAGTCACCTCCACAATCATTAAATAAACATCTCTTAGTGGTTGGACTCCGCCTAAACTCAAGCTGCTGCGTTTTCTGCGTTTAAAAGCCTGAAACTCCACTTTCGGGTTTTGACAGAAGCAGTTGAGCACATTTCTTTCAATTACCTTCTTGTGAGCTGTGTAATGTGATTTATGATCCCTGCACTTTTCTGTCCTCAGCCTTGAGGTCAACCACCTATTTAACTACACATAGCAACATAAATAGCTGTAAACGGTAAAGAAAAGCTGTTCCCAGTTTAGGTCCCAAGTCACAGCAAAGAGTCTTTGAGGTGTGTGACAAGTTTGAGTTGGCAGGTTGGTAGCTTGAGCCAATTCCAGGTGGTCTTGTGGGAAAATGACTGGATCGTATTTAATGGCTTTGAACTTAAGAGGAATTCTGGGGGGAAATGTTTGTTTGGCTCTCCTCTAACATGCAGCAATATTTAGGACTCATGAGACCGCGATTACTTTGAAATGGCTGCTGTGTCTGTGAATTGGTGGAAAAATGATTGTGTGTTTCTGTCTGTCTGGCTTTGTGTCTCTGTCCCAACATGCTGGTGTGTCAGCTCTTTGAATCTGTTTGGGTCGGATAACTTGCTGACGGGCCGTTTCTCTCTGTATATTTGCTTGGTCTTTGTGAAGGCTGTCAGTTCATTAATGATCTGTCAGTGTTAGAATTGTTTATATCAAACACATTTTTAATTATGTTAATAAGACCCCATGGCTTTTGTGCATAATAAAAGTTGAGTGCCATATTGATTTAGGTTTATGTATCTGTTTACCCCAATGATTCCACCGGGAAAACAAGCTCTATATTTTTCAGCTTTTTCAGATTTCTCATGTCTTGTATGGATTATTCTCACACATGAAGCTGCTTTTATGGGATATTTTACTATCAGGATAAATTACAAAGTTGCTGTAATGCTCTGAAGGTAAATGATTAATAAAATTTGATGAATTTTGCACAAACTGCTGCTTGTTTTTCTTTCCCCATATTCTTTTTCTTTCAAAGGGCTTTGTCTTATCAGTGATTTATTTGCACTCAGATTGTACCAGAGGGATTGTTCTTCAAAGTTCTTCTTCTCCAACAGGTCAGCGCTCGAGCCTCTTGCCCAGTGGGACAGTCCGATGCAGGTGAAGCTGTCCTGCTGGAAATCTGGACTGAATACACTGTTGGTGGAGCTCCTCCCTTGGGCTCTTATGGTCAATGACTCTCACTGGGACCTGTGGCTTTTTGAGGGAGAGACAATCGTATTGCAGATACCAGCTGGCAAAGTCATTGTACCCCCAAATTTCAAGGTAGGATTTATTCAGAAATCTGTTCCATCTATTGAAAACCGATTACAAAAGGTGCAATGATATCAGCCGATGAGGCTGAAGTATTCTGGGTTTTGTACCAAGCACTTCTCAGACAAAATAGCTCTAATACAGATAACATTATTGTTTGGTTTTATTCTTTTCTAACTTTCTTGTCATTTACATTTGTATTAGGTTTTCCAATAAAAACATGGTTAAAATAAATTAACAAACATGACACAGCTTAGCACAGGTTTATAGGCATCAGCAGTTGTTACAACATGAAATACCAAGGCACAGGAACAGAACAGTTAGGATAAGGATTAGTTCAAATATAGTCTACAATAGTAAAATGTCCTGTAGTACATGTCATATGATGATATGACAGACAATCCATTTCTGATTCAGAGAGGGTCCAATTGCCTCTTTTGGATATATTCATTGATCAGATGGGCCATTGTGCCAGAACTTTAGACCAGAACGGGTTTACAAATTAGCAGTCACATACTGTATACAGTGCGGAAAGCTTCCTCCTTTTGATTTACATTTACAGCACATATAATCTTTGATCAATTTCATTCTGTGTAATCTCATAGCTGTATGATGGTGTCTGTGTATGATTTTGTATTGTGTAAACTGCCCTCTTGCCTCATCTACAATCTGCCAAAAACCCAGCCACTCTTCTTGTCCTATACAGTATTTATTCCCAGGTCTTTTTGCCATAGCAGTTTAATGCTTGTGGATTTGTCACTAGTTGAAGATTTTGTTCATTTATAAAAATGGGAAGCTGTCCAAAGCTCTTGTGGTAATTTCGGGTGTCTCAGGTGGGATTTTCTGAGCAAATATAGATTCTACATTTCACACGGTTTCTGATATTTCCAGAAGTGTTGTTTCTCCTTTAGTTTGTATTGACTCCTTAATTCTTTATCTGATTTATATTGTCCAAATTTCTATAGTACAATTCAAATCAGGTTATTTATTTAAAGCCAATTTACAACAGGTGTCATCTCAAGGCACTTTACAAGAAAAGTCATTTCAAATAAATCATACATACATTCCGATTAATCATACTTATTAAATAGTGCATTAACGGTTCATTATTCCAATCAATTGAAAAGTTTTCTATATAAGAAAACACAGCAGATTGCATGGAGTCATTGACTTGCAGCGTTCACTGAACATGAACATGTAGCCACAGTAGACAGTCGCGTGCGTTGTGTTGTTGACTTCACAGAAATCCCTTATACTGAGCAAGCATTTAGCGACAGTGGAGAGGAAAAGCTCTCCTTTAACAGAAAGAAACCTCCAGCAGAATCAGAACCTGGCTCAGTATGAGCGGCCATCAGCCACGACCGTCTGGAGGTTTGAGAAGATGGGGCAGAGACAAAAAAAAAGAAAGAACTGATCTAGGAGTACTGTTCAAGAGGGTAAAAAGTTTACCACTTGATTCCCACTGCTTTCAATATACTAATGTTTTTCCAATAGAAATGGCAGGATTTAACTACAAGGCAGCATTCTTCTGTGAAAGGTGTGATCATTTGTACGTTTGCTGTACTTTGGCCCATAAATCCTCACAATAAAGGAGGGTTGGACTGGTGGTGCTATCCCTATGAGACATTTTCTCCTTTGGGCTAAATGGTACACATACAGGTTCTTCTCAAACAATTAGCATATTGTTATAAACTTAATTCTTTTCCATAATGTAATGATAAAAAATAAACTTTCATATATTTTAGATTCATTGCACACCAACTGAAATATTGCAGGTCTTTTATTGTTTTAAAACTGATGATTTTGGCATACAGCTCATGAAAACCCAAAATTCCTATCTCAAAAAATTAGCATATTTCATCCGACCAATAAAAGAAAAGTGTTTTTAATATAAAAAAAAGTCAACCTTCAAATAATTATGTTCAGTCATGCACTCAATACTTGGTCGGGAATCCTTTTTCAGAAAAGACTGCTTCAGTGCGGCGTGGCATGGAGGCAATCAGCCTGTGGCACTGCTGAGGTGTTATGGAGGCCCAGGATGCTTCGATAGCGGCCTTAAGCTCATCCAGAGTGTTGGGTCTTGCGTCTCTCAACTTCCTCTTCACAATATCCCACAGATTCTCTATCGGGTTCAGGTCAGGAGAGTTGGCAGGCCAATTGAGCACAGTAATACCATGGTCAGTAAACCATTTACCAGTGGTTTTGGCACTGTGAGCAGGTGCCAGGTCGTGCTGAAAAATGAAATCTTCATCTCCATAAAGCTTTTCAGCAGATGGAAGCATGAAGTGCTCCAAAATCTCCTGATAGCTAGCTGCATTGACCCTGCCTTTGATAAAACACAGTGGACCAACACCAGCAGCGGACATGGCACCCCAGACCATCACTGACTGTGGGTACTTGACACTGGACTTCAGGCATTTTGGCATTTCCTTCTCCCCAGTCTTCCTTCAGACTCTGGCACCTTGATTTCTGAATGACATGCAAAATTTGCTTTCATCCGAAAAAAGTACCTTGGACCACTGAGCAACACTCCAGTGCTGCTTCTCTGTAGCCCAGGTCAGGTGCTTCTGCCGCTGTTTCTGGTTCAAACGTGGCTTGACCTGGGGAATGCGGCACCTGTAGCCCATTTTCTGCACACGCCTGTGCACGGTGGCTCTGGATGTTTCTACTCCAGACTCAGTCCACTGCTTCCGCAGGTCCCCCAAGGTCTGGAATCGGTCCTTCTCCACAATCTTCCTCAGGGTCCGGTCACCTCTTTTCGTTGTGCAGCATTTTCTGCCACACTTTTTCCTTCCCACAGACTTCCCAATGAGGTGCCTTGATACAGCACTCTGGGAACAGCCTATTCATTCAGAAATTTCTTTCTGTGTCTTACCCTCTTGCTTGAGGGTGTCAATGATGGCCTTCTGGGCAGCAGTCAGGTCGGCAGTCTTACCCATGATTGCGGTTTTGAGTAATGAACCAGGCTGGGAGTTTTTAAAAGCCTCAGGAATCTTTTGCAGGTGTTTAGAGTTAATTAGTTGATTCAGATGATTAGGTTAATAGATCGTTTAGAGAACCTTTTAATGATATGCAAATTTTTTGAGATAGGAATTTTGGGTTTTCATGAGCTGTATGCCAAAATCATCAGTTTTAAAACAATAAAAGACCTGAAATATTTCAGTTGGTGTGCAATGAATCTAAAATATATGAAAGTTACATTTTTATCATTACATTATGGAAAAGAATGAACTTTATCACAATATGCTAATTTTTTGAGAAGGACCTGTAAGTTGTTCTCAATATCCATCCAATCTAATATGTTATCTAATTGTTTCCAATATCTAGCTAGCTTAGTAATTTTAAAAGATAATCTATACAGCCTTTGGTTTGTTAAACTAGACTGGCATAGATTACTCTGTTTGATCCTTGCCTTTTTACTTGTCATAAAAATAGTTTTATAAAGTCATATCTTTTAAAGATAATGGGTGTTATTATGATTAGTAGCATCATCACAAAATAATTAAATTGTCACACCCCTATCAATATTAATCTCCCCCCAGAGTTTAAGTTGTATTTTTCCCTCTTTTCTAAGCTTCTATTAATCTTATAAATAACAAAGGGCTCTGGTAGCATCCTTGATGGATCCCTCAGGGAAGACCAAAAATTGTATAACCCCATTGGTTACTACTCCTGCATTTGGCTCCGTTTATACTCAGCAAAAAAAGAAACGTCCTCTGACTTTCAATTGTTTTTACTTTCAGTAAACTTAATGTGTGTAAATATTTGTATGAACACTAAAAGAGTCAACACCATAAGACATAAACTAAAAATGTTTCACAGACATGTGACTAACAGAAATAGAATAATGTGTCCTTGAATGAAGGGAGGCTCAAAATCAAAAGTACCAGTCAGTATCTGGTGTGGCCACCAGCTGCTTGAAGTACTGCAGTGCATCTCCTCCTCATGGACTGGATCAGATTTGTTAGTGCTTGCTGTGAGATGTTACCCCACTCTTCCACCAAGGCACTTGCAAGTTCCTGGACATTTCTGGGGGGAATGGCCCTAGCCCTCATCCTGCGATCCAACAGGTCCCAGACGTGCTCAATGAGATTGAGATCCGTGCTTTTCGCTGGCCATGGCAGAACACTGACATTGCTGTCATGCAGAAACTCACGCACAGAACGAGCAGTATGGCTGGTGACATTGACCTGCTGGAGGATCATGTCCGGATGAGCATGCATAAAGGGTACCACATGAGGGAGGAGGATGTCTTCCCTGTACCGCAAGGCATTGAGATTGCCTGCCATGACAACAAGCTCAGTCCGATGGTGATGTGATATACCGCCCCAGACCATGACGGACCCCCACCTCCAAATCGATCCCGCTCCAGGGTACAGGCCTCGGTGTAACGCTCATTCCTTTGACGATAAACACGAATCCGTCCATCACCCCTGGTGAGACAAAACCGTGACTCATCAGTGAAGAGCACTTTTTTCCACTCCTGTCTGGTCCAGCGAAGGTGGGTTTGTGCCCATAGGTGGCGTTGTTGCTGGTGATGTCTGGTAAGAACCTGCCTTACAACAGGCCTACAAGCCCTCAGTCCAGCCTCTCTCAGCCTATTGCGGACAGTCTGAGCACTGATGGAGGGATTGTGTGTTCCTGGTGTGACTCGGGCAGTTGTTGTGGCCATCCTGTACCTGTCACGCAGGTGTGATATTCGGATGTACCGATCCTGTGCAGGTGTTGTTACACGTGGTCTTCCACTGCGAGGATGATCAGCTGTCCTTCCTGTCTCCCTGTAGCGCTGTCTTAGGCGCTCACAGTGCGAGCATGGCAATTTATTGCCCTAGCCACATCAGCAGTCCTCATGCCTCCCTGCAGCATGCCTAATGCACGTTCACGCAGATGAGCAGGGACCCTGGGCATCTTTCTTTGGGTGTTTTTCACAGTCGGTTGACAAATCTCTTTAGTGTCCTGCGTTTTTAGAACTGTGATCTTAAATGCCTACTTTCTGTAAGCTGTTAAGGTCTTAACGACCATTCCACAGGTGCATGTTAATTAATTGATTATGGTTAATTGAACATGCATGGAAAACATTGTTTAAACCCTTTACAATGAAGATCTGTAAAGTTATTTGGATTTTTACAACATTATTGCTGAAATACACAGTCCTGAAAAAGGGACGTTGCTGAGTTTATATTGTTACCCATTGGAAGAAGCCAGGTTCAAAATGTGACACGGTGGAGAGGAGAAGACCCCACTCCAAACACCAGATCAGTTTTTTGCAGTTCCATCCAAGTAGAAACATGGTGGTGGCAGTATTATGATATGGGGATGCTTTTCTTCAGACTGAACAAAAAAGCTTGTCAGAGCTTACTACAGAGAAAAACCTAAAACAAAAACTGCCAAGAGATTGGAAAAGACTTGAGAGCAGAGGCTCAACTTCCAGCAGCACAACGACCCTAAACATAGAGCCAGACCAGCAGTGGTTTAGAGCAAAGTATATTCATGTGGTAAAAGAGCCCAGTCAAAGTCGGTACTTCAATCTAATTGAGAATTTGTGGTAACAACTTTAAAATTGATGTTCCAGGATGCTCTCTATCCATTAAAGATGTACATTGACTTTTTCAGCAAGGTGATTATTCTAAAAGTCATTAAAACACTCAACATTTTCTAAGGTGCATTCATCTTTCTTCTAAAGATCTAGTTTGACTTCACATCAGGACCTGGATGTCTTTTTATGACGTCACAGCCATCATTATGAATCCTGCCCTTTTCTCATTTCAGTCATGACTAATAGGTACAAAACCTGAGCTCATCTAGCAGAGCTGCATTACAACAATATTCCCTGCCTACGTCTTTAACTACAGCCAAGCTCTGTCACAGTGTACTGCAGTCATGTCTTCTCTCTGACTGCTAAGACCAGTAGAAGAAAGCTGCACATGGTTTTCCCCTGTGGAACATAACAAACACACACACACAGATTTCACTTACCCAAAGCCGGGCCATAAGGTAGCGTATCAAAGAGCAGACACTAATAGGGCTCAGCACAAATGAACAAAATAAGAAGTTGTAGGAGCGTAAAAGGCTGTGAACTAGAAACAAATAAAGCATTGTTTCCATAGTACCATGATATTTAGCAAAGCCAAACAAACTGCGAGAAGATGGTCTTAGCTTTAGGTCACATGCCAGACTGGTTAAATAGGAGAAGGCTGGTGATTTGATCTGTTTGTTTGATGATGCAGCTCAGCCAGATGAACAATCATTCTGTAATTGAACCATCTTTTTGGCACTTTTATTATGTCATCCCAGCACAGCAAGCAAAGCTGTCATATCTTTTAGAAATGCCATTTTTTTGACACAGGGTTTATTTTTTAGGAGTTAAGCTGCAGCTGACCTTACCGTGCGACTGTCCAAAATGCAATCAAATGCCAGATGTCAAATTTTGTTGATTTTTTTTCGGGGGGTGTGGGGGTTAGAAAATATGGGCTGAGTTGACAGGCAGTGATTTGATCTCTGACTCCTTCCTTTTCTCCCAATCTCCCCACATCATTCTCCCATTGCTCTGTTCTGTCCCTGAATCCTTTTCTCTTCCACCATCTAGGAAGCTTTTCAGATCGGTATCTACTGGGCCCACACCAACACAGTCCACAAGTCCATGGCTCTGAAACTGGTTCACGATCTGACCTCTCCTCGATGGAAGGAGGGAACGAGCTCGGTCGTGGTAACTCTGGATGAGGAGGGATACGTTGAGGTCGACATCGCTCTGGGAGCTTATCCTGGAAAACAGAAGGTGAGAGTCTCCACCACTTACTGCATATCAGACAGGGGATATTAAAATGTTATACTCTTAAAGGAACTGCTATCATATTTCAATCCATCCATCTTCTTCCGCTAATCCGGGGTCGGGTCGGGGGGGCAGTAGCTTAAGCAGAGAGACCCAGACTTCACTCTCCCCACCCACTTGGGCCAGCTCCTCGGAAGGAATCCAAAGGCATTCCCAGGCCAGCCGAGAGACAGTCCCTCCAGCGTGTCCTGGGTCTTCCCCTGGGCCTCCTCCCAGTGAGACGTGCTCGGAACACCTCACCAGGGAGGCGTCCAGGAGGCATCCTGACCAGATGCCCGAGCCACCTCAACTGGCTCCTCTTGATGTGGAGGAGCAGCCGGATGACCGGGCTTCTCACTCTATCTCTATCTCTAAGGGAGAGCCCAAACACCCTGCGAAGGAAACTCATTTCAGCCGCTTGTATCCATGATCACATTCTTTCCGTCACTACACAGAGTTTGTGACGATAGAGGAGATCTCTCTTCACCACAACAGACCGGTACAGTGCCCGCATCACTGGAGACGCCCTACCAATCTACCTATTGATCTCCCGCTCCATTTTTCCCTCATTTGTGAACAAGACCCCCAGATACTTAAACTCCTCCACTTAAGAAAGGACCCCATCCCCAACCCGGAGAAGGCGCTCTACTGTTTTCTGGCTCAAAACAATGCTGTTTGATTAGGAGGTGCTGATGCTCATCCCAGCTGCTTCACACTCAGCTGTGAACCGCTCCAGCGAAAGCCGTAGATCACGTTCCGATGAAGCCAACAGGACCACATCATCTGCGAAAAACAGAGACCCAATCCTGAGGCCACCGAACCGGAGCCCCTCATCACCTTGGTTGCGCCTAGAAATCCTGTCCATAAAAGTTATGAACAGAATCGGTGACAAAGGGCAACCTTGGCGGAGTCCAACTCTCACCAGAAACAAGCCTGACTTACTGCCAGCAATGCGAACCAAACTCTGACGCCGGACGTACAGGGACCTAACAGCCCATATCAAGGGGCCTGGTACCCCATACTCCGAGTACCCCCCACATGACTCCCCGAGGGACACTGTCGAACACCTTCTCCAAGTCCACAAAACACATGTAGACCGGTTGGGCGAACTCCCACGCACCCTCCAGGACCCTGCTGGAGGTGTAGAGATGGTCCAGTGTTCCACGGCCAGGACAAAAACTAATTGTTCCTCCTGGATCCAAGTTTCGACTATCTGTCGGACCCTCCTCTCCAGAACCCCTGACTAGACCTTACCAGGGAGGCTCAGGAGTTTGCTCCTCCTGTAGTTGGAACACACTGTGTGGTCCCCCTTCTTAAATAGGGGGACCAGCACCCCGGTCTGCCAATCCAAGCGAACTGCCCCCGATGTCCACGCAATATTGCAGAGCCCCGTTAACCAACACAGCCCCACAACATCCAGAGCCTTAAGGAACTCCGGGCGAATGTCATCCACCATTCAGCACCAGAGATTGGAGAGCCCGACCCAAAGTCCCCAGACTCTGCTTCCAGATTGGAAGGCATGCGGGCAGGATTGAGGAGGTCTTTGAATTATTCCATCCACCGACCCAAAACGTCCCGCATCGTGGTCAGCAGCATACCATCCCCACCATTGAAGGCGACTCACAACCAGGTTGGGGTCAGTTGGCAGCTCTGCCCCTCTCCTCACCCGAGTGTCCAATACATGTTGCCACAGATCAGATGAAACCACAACCAAGTCAATCATTGAGCTGCGGCCTAGGGTGTCCTGGTGCCAAGTTCACATATCGACACCCTTATATTTGAACATGGTGTTCATTATGGACAATCCATGGCAAGCACAGAAGTCTAATAGCAAAACACCACTCGGGTTCAGATCGGGGGGGCCATTCTGCACAACCACACCTCTCCAGGTTGCACTGTCATTGCCCACGTGAGCGTTGAAGTAATCTTATCAGCCGTTTGGCGCATAGGCAGAAACAACAGTCAGGACCCGACCCCCAAGGGGAAGGGAGGCTACCCTGTTCTTCACCGAAATAAGCCTCAACATACAGACGGGGGTCAAGATGGGGACCGAGAAGGGATCTATGTCTAGTTGGAACCTCTCAACCTCGCGCACCAGCTCTGACTCTTTCCCCACCAGAGAGGTGACGTTCGACGTCCCAGGAGCCAGCTTCTGCAGCCGAAGATGGGACCGCCAAGGTCCCCACCTTCGGACACCGCCCATCCTACATTGCCCCCGACCCCTATGGCCCCTCCCACATGTAGTGAGCTCATGGCAAGGGGGGGGCATGTCACCGCTTCGGGCTGAGTCCGGCCGGGCCTCATGGGTAAAGGCGCTCGCCAACATGCCCCCCCTCCTTGCCTGGCTCCAGAGGGGGGCCCCGGTGACCCACGTCCAGGCGAGGGAACACCAAGTTCTGCACCAAGGCTGCACTTTGTCTCATCCCTTACCTAGGACCAATTTGCCATGGGTGACCCTACCAGGGGCAGAAAGCCCTCGAGAACTTTGGACCCTGAAACCCCTCCACCACAATAAGGTGGCAGCCAAGGGGAGGGGTGCTATCATACTTATTCAGGACAAATTTGTTGCTGTACGCTAAGATTCATTATTTTACACTGTTGTGCAACAGATAGGTAGGATTTGGCTATGAATAAATATGAATAATTGCCTAGAGGAAGTATTAATAAGATTAATAATTTTATGTAAAATTTACTAAGTTTGGGTGCACCACCTGGTGGATTCCAGGAATATATATAGCCAAATTGTTCAGTCTCAGTTTATGTTTATGATTACCTGCCTGATAAGGCTGAGATAATTAAACAATAGATGAAGGAATAAGTTATTACGTTGTGGACATTAATTGTACACCTTACTCCAAGTAATCTCTCTTTAAGTTAAGGGGAATTTATTTAGACAATAGATCAACCTTACAGCCAAACATTTCGTCAATAATTCCCATCACAGGTAGTCTAGGAGACGAAGAGTCATAAACTAGTTTTGTGCAAAGATGGAGGACTGCACATGGAGTGTAAGAAAGGGTCATAAAACTAGCTTTGGCTAAAGGAGCACATGGGGTGAAGTGTCCATGTTGAAGGCCTCTGCTTTACCAACAGACCAAAGACAATGGAGTTAAACTTTTCAGCTAAGACCAGCTAACCGGGTGATCAGGGACCGAGAGAGAGAGAAAGAGAGAGGAAAAGAGAGGAAGGAAAAAGGAAGAAAATGGGATCCGCTCAGGAAAAAAAGAAACCGTTTCAAACACAGCAATTACAGCTCAAACTTATGCGTGCGGCGATGCCAAAATGAGCAAACAGGTACAGCACTTAAAAACACTTTAAACCAACAATGAACGAGATCTAACTTGTTAAAACTCTATTTTCTCTATTTATCTCCGCCCAGACTCAATATTAGTATAAATGAACCGGTTCAGTCCTACTTTGCTTTGAAGGAGGTCCAGTCCACTAGGAGGAGAGCAAATTGTGTCCATAGTTGAGCAAGAAAAGGAAGAGTTATAAAAAACCTGTGCAGGATTTTCAAGGGCCGTGTAGCCCAACTGCAGGCTGGATGGCCTGGAGATTGACATCATAACGAACTGTCTTGGAACAGTCCTTATATCGCTCAACCTGGTTACGCGAACAGGATGAGCACTTCGAAGCTTTGAAATGAGTTCTTCCCGGTCCAGCGGGTCATAACAAAAGAGAATCTTCACTGGTGAGATCTCCTCTGTTTAGCCAGGGTTTTTGCTAAGACCCTCTGCTGAGAACGGTTTGAAATGGCCCCCACTCCCATTCTTATAGCCCTTTGGCTGTGATGTCATCGTTGATGTCACCATTGATGTCACCATTGGTGGCCACTGACCAATAGGAGTGTGTTGGGAGTCACTGCTAGGATTGCTGGGAAATGTGTTCTGCTCAGTCCATCTTTGAAATGGCTCCAAGCCATCCAATAGTCAATGTTCAGTTCATCTTATAAGAAATTAAATCACAACATCCCCCCTTAGTTCTGAAGCATTGAACCAATGTTCAGTCTTTGGAACTAGAAGTTGATTCATTTTCCATTTGAACCAGGAAACGTTGCTGTCCTTCTGCGGCAGGGAAGGTTTAACAGTTCAGTCCATTCGAAGAACAACGAAAAAAAACAAAAAAAATATATTGGTCCCAGCAACACTATTCACTGAATTGTTTAGCACATTGCTCAATGTGTATCTACTGTGCTTGTGTGTTTTTCCCTGTGCAGGTGTGCCAGTTCTGTGTGTCCTCTGTAGTAAGACATGGAGTCCAGATTCTGCAGATAGAGGACAAAACCATTCTTGTCAACAACACGCCTTACAGCATACACTACAGGCCTCTGCTGACTAACCACCTATTAGGAGGTCGTGAACAGGTAGCGTACGATGTGTCGCTTCTTGTTTTCCAACTGCTTAACAACAGAATATCTTTTTCAGCTGGAGAATGCAAAAGTAATACATATATGTGGAGTTTGAAACTATACCAGGGTGTCTTAAATTCTTAAACACCTGCATGCACCCCTGCTGAACTTCACACATGCAGCATATTCGCTTTGCACGTCAAACACACTCATCTACCCCAGCACTAATCCCCCAAACCCCTAACACACACACACACACACACACACACACACACACACACAGCCACACTGTGTGTTGCAAGCCGTTTTCCATCAGATCATGTTTCCCCAGCCCTCCTCCCTTCACTACTCTCCCCATGTGGCAATGGCACTTCATAGGGACATTAGACAAACAGCCAGAATTGGATGCAGGTTTCCCCTCTTTCTTTCATCTGCTGCCCGTCCCCAAAGAGAGCAACAATGCTGTGATGTCATTTAAAAGTCTTTCAGATCTCCCTATAGAATAATGGTGAAGCTTGCCAGTTTTGCCTCTAATTGACTGGAAAAAAAAACTTTAAAAAAGAATATAAAAAAATCTAAAGATTTGCCAATGGGCTTAACAAAAACACAGACCACAAACTAAGCTAGGAATGCCTTTCTAGTTGCTCTATTCATCATGCTTGGTGCATAATCTCTGAAGTCTGCACTACTCACTGCTCGCTAGCTGCTAAACCAACACAGCAGGACTTCTCTGCTACCAATTTAGCACCAAGCTTAGAGGGAAAGCGAATAAAGTAAAATAACATTGTGGTTTTACAAAGTATCGTTGGTTGTAATCACTTGCGTATTGTCTGCTTTGGGTCTTTTTGTTTCTGCTTGGTTAAGATATTCTATCTCATCTGTTTTTTGGTGGCATTTCTGTTCTTTCTTTCCCTCCTTCATGCCAAAATGGCCTCGCCACCTCCAGTCTGCTTTTTATTTCTCTTCCATCAAACCTTTAAATCATTTTATTGTCCTCTATTGTCCTCTAACTAGGTCTGTGAGATACCAGAGAGCACCGTGTTCACCCTCCCTCCCTCAGATGAGTCCACCCTGGCTAAGCCATGCTCCGTGCCATGCTGGGACCTCCTTCAAACCAGTGTCCATGGGAAGGTGGAGTTCCCTTTGCCTCTCAGACATCTGTTTTTCAGCCTGTTTTCAAAGACTGATACTGGAGTGGGAACTACAGCATGGAGCGTCCCTACTCCAGTACGACCAGACTTACCCAGGCAGAGTCTGTCCATACCTGTGGATCAGGACCCTGGGGGTGGCCTGTGTAGCAGGTGGGTGAAACACAGCATGTGTGGTTTGCTGGCTGTGACAGTCCATTTAAAGCAGGGCAACACACCCTCATGCAGCTAGCTACACTTTGTTGAACACTGGAGATGAAGCAGGAAGAGAAATACTCTCAACATTTCCACTGTGAGGCTCTCCAAGGTTGTCTTGTGTAATTGATCTAAATCTCTTTTCTTGCCTTTTATTCTCAACTTCTTTTATCATTTTCAGTTTGGGTGTTCAGATTAGATGGCAGTTTGGACAGCTTTCAGCAGTGACATATGCACCACAATGAACATACATTGTCGACTTTTCTGGCATTCTGGTTTTGATTCTGGCTTCTCTCATCTAGTGTGTTGGCTCACAATCATATGTAATCAGTACAGATATATACTGTAAACCAAAATAAAGCTAGCCACAGAGCCCCATGGAGTAAAGATGTGTCACCTCTTGGCTTTAGTTCCAGTTCTGTCTTTAGGTTTATCTCAGATTTGCAGACGGCCATAGAAATGATTCAACATTTGATTTGTAGATGGGTGTGAGAGCTCTTATCTCACTGTAGTTACAGGACATTATGAACAATGTGTGGACAGTTATTTATGGGTTTGTTTTTCCTCTGTGTTTTTGTGTGTCTTGCAGAGCCATAGTGCTGACGTGTCAGGAACACCTTGGAGTGACATACATCACTTTAAATGAGGACCCCTGTCCACACATGCTAATTGAAAACAAGTGTCCTGTTGTACTGCTGCTAAAGGAAAATGTCAAAGGTAAACAGGTTCCAACATCCTTAAATATAATGACTTTTCCTACATTTGCATTGCAACCACAAACCTTAATATATTTTCTTGGGATTTTACAAAATAGACCAACACAATGTAGCCCATAATTGTGACTTGGAATGAAGTGGGTAAATGGTTTTCAAAGTTTGTGGTGGTTTTTTGTTCATTTGTTCACAACCCACCAAATTAATAAATAAATAGATTCCACCGGTGTGTAATTTAATCTCAGTATAAATCCAGCTGTTCTGGTTCTGGCCTCAGAGGTTTAACAGAGAACATTAGAGAACAAGCAGCATCATGAAGACCAAGGAACTGAGCAGAAAGGTAATTGAAAATGTTTTGTGGAGGTTTAAATCAGGGTTTAGTTAAAAAAACAATATCTCAAGCTTTGAAAGTCACACAGAGATCTGATCAATACATTGCTTCAAAATGGAAAGAGTGTGACACAACTGCAAACCTACCAAGAGATGGCCGCTCACCTAAACCAGCAGGACAGGCAGGGAGAGTTTTAATCAGAGGAGCACCTCAGAGATCCGTCTGTTGACAGGTTTAGCTATGCACTCCACATGTACCTGGCCTTTATGGAAGACTAGCAAAAAGGAAGCCATTGTTGAATAAATAAAGTCATGAAAACAATGTGCAGTTTGCCACAACCCATGGGGGGAAGACAGCCAACATGAAGGTGTTTTGTTTTGATTAGTCGAGACCAAGATATAACTGTTTGTCTTATATGCAAAATGCATGTATGCCCTAACATCATGCTGATCACACAATCGCCTTGGTGTAACTTGGTGGTGGCAGCTTTATACTCTGGAGAAGCGGAAGTTTTTATTAGCAGGGAGAGGAAACTGGTCAGATTGTGAAGAGATGCATGCAGCATCTCTACACAATCTATAGCGCATTCCTGCATGAAATGCTGCTAGAGCCTGCAGAAGACTTCCGACTGGACTGAAGGTTCATTTGTGCAGCAGGACAACAACCCTAAACAGTCAGAGCTTCAATGATATAGTTTAGATTAAAGCAAGATCAGGTTTTAGAATAGCCCACTCAAAGTGCAGGCCATTTAAGAATTTGTGGCCAAGCTTGAAACGTAATCTTCACAGAAGCATTTTTCTTCCAACCTGAATAAATTTGAGATATTTTGTAAAGGAAAATGGGCAAACATTTCAGCCTGTAGATGTCCAAAGCAGGTAAAAGACTAACCAAAACACTTTCAGCTCTCCCAGTTGTTACATTTATCAGGATTTTTATTTCTTGACTCCTTTGACTTGATCATTAAGCATTCCATCAGCTGCCATTTTTCTAACTGAACAATTTGTTTTTCCACCCCAGAGGCACCAAGGAGCGAGGTATACTACCATCCTCTGCCTGCTAACAGCTCTCTCCACCATGAGCTCTATTCCCACTTTTCCAGCTTCCCTGAGTGCAGACAAAGGGAGCTGCTTCCCACCCTGCATCTGAAGACCATGTCAGATAATAGTGCCACCAACTGGACAGACCCCATAGATATCAACTGTCCTGGCACTCAGGTAACAGATGTAGATGTAATGCGCTTGTCCCACATTCAGTATCATTTCATGCCTCTTAAAACAAAATTTACAAAAAAACCTTCCATGTGCAAAGTTTTTCAACACTTATTTTGTGCATTTTAATGAACATATGAACAGATCTTTTCATTTTTAACACCTCAGTTGGACCAAAGGCCTTACCTTCCTACTTAGAGGTAATGGATTTTCAAGAACAAGACATCACAGTTGCTCTCTCCAGCTAAACAGGCTTTCAACAGCTAGATGGAGCCAGAGATCTCTCTGCTTTAGTGACACAGTTGCTGTTTTAGCTGACTAATAATCAGACTTCTGATGACAGTAAAAACCTTTTATCTAAATGATGGCTTTTTTAACAACTGAGCTCTGTGTTAAGAAAACAAGCTTGGCATGTTCCAGCAAACCAGGTTGTTCTGTGGCAGCTCTCATATCCTGTCATATAGAAAGTAATGTTTAGATGGTTTCTAGTTCATGTAACATTTGTTTTGCCTGTGTTTATATGGATAGCTGTTTGTGGATGTGTGTGTGTGCATCTCTGGAGTTAAGTAGCTGCCTGGTGTTAGTCTTCTAGGCAGTGTAGATGTTTGGGATTAATAAGATGTTAAGGAGCAGTGTCTGTAATGTTTGGTGTTGTGTCTAGGCAGCTGTGAGCTGGGGTTGACACAAGGGCTGCATAGCTCTGGTTACTGTGAAACCCGAATCTGACCTGAGTGGTGGAGGTGGAAGGTCAAAGGTCAGACTTGTTATGACTGCTCAGAGAAGCACTGATCATCTTCCTTTCGTCATGAGTTTCTGATGACTCCTAACCTGGGATGGTGGAGGTTAAAGGGAGGCAGGACTAACCTGGCCTGTGACTCTAAGAGTTTAAAATTACCTTCTGAGGGTTTATATAAGGCAAAAATGTTCATGTGCAAATATCAGGTCAAACAGTATCTTTGTTTATTTTAAGAAAGGTTTGTGTTTTGTTATTGGTCAGGTGGTGTTCCTGCCAGGCTTTGGCTGTCTGTACATACACGTGTCGTATGAGAGAGGCACCTTGGTTCTGTCTCTGGCACCAGAAGGCAGTGTGGAGGCCGTTATCAACCAACACAGCAGGTACAGCTGCCAAGGCATTTTTGTTGTTTTTTTCACAAAAAAGAGAACAGTTCTGCCGGGTATTCTGACTTTTGCATATCCGCTCATATGCCTTTTTATGTACTCGAATAAACTTAATGATTATTGTGGAAAGAAATGTTTTTCTTGTTTATTAGGGCAGAAATAAAGAAGCAGCCATCAGGCCCACCACAGGGGGGCAATAAAACCTCCATCTGTTGTCATGACTGAAATTATTTGTGCAGTAGAGCACTTTATTACAGCTTTATTCCATTACATCAACACAGAGCTGCTGTGAGATTTTGGCGAAACAGGATATAATTATGATGACTTGTTAGGCAAAAGTAAACAAATGACATCAGACTCTGATCTTTGTTTAATGTTCTGGTCAAAAATTAATGCATCATCAATCCGAGATGAATGGGTTCGGTATCTTATTATTCTATGCAAATAATCAGTCATCTTGCACAGGCTCTGTTCAAACATTAGCAATTTATAAGATGGAAAATGTTTGCTTGTACAGAAAGAGAAGCTGTTTGCCATTGTTTTGTATGGCTAGAGTGAGTTTTTCTGGTTCTGTTTTTTAGGCTGAACTCTAACAGTTTCTGTTTTGTTTTCAGGTCCTCCAAATTGTCTGTCAGAATCCTCCTGAGTGAGGCCAGCGTAGCGTTAAGTGATGATATCACAAACCCCAGTGGCTCCATGGAGCTGCTGAGACTCACACTAACCAAGCTGCTGCTCAGCCTGGTTCCTGCACCCAGTTCCTTACCTCCTGAGCTGGCAGATGACTCTGCCATGTCTTCCAGCTCTTTCTCTGTTCTGATGACTGATGCATCTCTGATCGAGGTCTACTGCTACAGTCTGCAAGTTGACAACCAGCTGTACAAACGGACAAGTTTCCACTTTCCTGTCCTGCTGTGCCAAGATCAGAGAGGGGCATCTGACCCTGGGGGTTCATGGACCAGTGATGTCAATCCCACCGAATCCCCTGAAGGGTTGGAGGAGTTCAGGCGCTCCTGCTTTCTCCAGCTGAGGATGACATTGACTGGGGACAGGCGCTCTGTGGAAGAGGTTAAACTCATTTTTGTTTTTTCCTCTTGCACATTTCCTTCCTCAGCTACAGAATGGCGGGTAACGGTTAACATACAGTGTCTTAAAAATGTATTCATACTCCATGATTTTTTCCACTTTTTTGTCACATTTCCTCCACAAGCTTCAATGTTTTATTTGGATTTTAGATCTACTTTATGTGATGCACCAACATAAAGTAGATCTTAATTGTGAAGTGGAAGCAAAATGATCAATTGTTTTTCAACATTGTTTTCATTGAATTCTACCTGAGTGAACCGTTTGTAGAAACGCTTTGGTCATCAAGAGAATTAAGTTTTTGTCCATTCTTTTCAAAAGAGCTCCAGCTCGATTAGATTGGTAAAGATATCAATGAGCATCAAATTTAAAGCCTTGCCACTGATTCTTCTTTGGGTTTAATTCAGATCAAATTCTAGGTCCAGTTGTATGTTTGGAGTCACTCAGTGGGTTTACATGCAGTGAGAGAAAACCAAATTATTGCATTAGTCCGACTGAACTTGGACTTTTAAAATGCATGTATACACGTTAGTCTGGCTGAAATGGCCTTCTACTAATCGAGCTAAGACATCTAGATGATGTGGTTAAAAACCACAAATTCCTCTGTATGTAAACAACTTCCTAGCTTAGTCGAGCTATGACCCTTCTTCCAGAAGTGACGAACGTGCGGAAGCAGGAATAACAAGACCCGTACGACGACAACACGTGTAACACACTCCAACAGTACAATATGTACATACTGTACATTGAAGAAGGCCAACACGAAGGGGCGCATGCCGCCACCTACTGTCACGAAGGCAAATGTATGTCAGTCAATAATTTGATTTTCTGACTGAACATGTAAACTGCAATAAAGGCTCCCGTTCTGGTTAAGCCATTAGCTTGATTATTGCCATAGCTCAATTTAGATGTACATGAAAACGCAGTGACTATCTTGCTGGAAGATGAACCTCTGCCCCAGTTGCAAAGTGTTTTGGATCGCCTTTTACCTACCTTCATTCATCTTCCAATCAGTTCTGACCTGCTGTTCTGTCCCTGCTGAAGATCAATCCCACAGCATATTGCTGTCACCACCATGCTTTACTGTCTGGAGGTTCAGTGTGTCACATTTAGCATTTTGCAACTAAGCCAAAAAGTTTAGTTTGGTCTCATCTGACCAGAGCATCCTTTTTCATATGTTTGCTGTGTATCCGTGACTTCTTGCAAACTGTGAGTGGAACCTCTGATGGCTTTTTGCCTACAGTTGCTTACTTTTTGCCATTCTTCCATAAAGGCCACCTTGAAGAGTGCACCACTAATAATTGAACTGTGCTTCTCTGCATATGCTCTAACAAAGAGTTACCATGATGCCCCTTGGGAAGGCTCTCTTTGCCTTTTAGGTGAACTGTCAATCTATTTAAAGATTGTGCTACGATGTTTACATATTTTTTGGATGATTGATTGAACAGCGAGGTGGAGGTCTCTAAAAGGTGATGTTACCCAGTGATCACCTGTCCAGACTGTACCCTGGCTCTCGCCTTCACAGAACAGTAGGATTTATACTCTGAATATAATACCAGGGTATGAATTAAGGTGCTCCTTCTTCTCTGTCTGAACCTGCTGCATCCATGTGTACCTTCTTACTCCCTCACGTCAGTAGGCCAACATGACACTAACATTCAAAATTAGAGGTGATAAAGCTTTTGATGTGATTAAATGCATCAAAGTTTGTAGTTGTAATGAAACTCCAAATACAATTTTTTTAACCCTTGCAATCCACTGTTCAGTATGGAAAATAATTGTCAACAAGGATCTCTTTTATGTTTTCTGGAGAACTACTTTTAAACTCTATCATTGCTATAATCGGGGGTTTCCTGGTAATATCCGTCCAGATCTCTTTGAGAATCATTTTGAAGTAGCAGGTCTCTGAAACAGATTGTTTACTTTTTGACCTCAGGTTAATTTCCAGCTCCAGCCTGCCAGAGTCTACATTGAGGACACTTTTGTTTACTACATTAAGACCCTGTTCGACACATACATCCCCAGCAGGCCAGTGGAGTCTAAGAGCAGCAGAGAGCCTGGAGCAGCTCTAATCCTCCCTGAACAGGTGGGCTATTCCTGGACCATTCAACCTTGTTTTGTTGCTGCCTTACATAATCTTGTACAACATCAGAGGCAAGCACTTAGAAAACAGCATCTAGCCTCATTATGAAAACACCCAGCCTGTAAATAATGCTCTAATAAAATGTGATGGCGATCACAAGAAGCTGATTTTTCTGTCTCCACCGTTCTGGATCCAGGTGGTTCAGTCGGTGCAGTCGTTGGTCTACCCTGTGAGGCTGCAGAGACTCATAATCCAGCCGGTTAACCTGCTGGTCAGCATCCACGCCTCCTTAAAGCTGTACATCGCCTCGGACCACACTCCGTTGTCTTTCTCCATGTTCGAAAGAGGACCCGTTTTCACCACAGCCAGACAGCTGGTTCATGCTCTAGCCATGCACTATGCTGCTGGAGCCCTCTTCAGAGCTGGTAGGTGTCAGTTAAGAGGTTTTGGTGCTATTACATATATTACGCCTCACTAGGTTTGCTACAATAATATAGAAATATCCACCTTGTTTTTCTTTTTCCAACACATGGAAACTTGTTGCAGTACCAGCTACTTGTTCAGGTTGACTAGTTCAACTCTACCCTCAAAGCTCGAGTTAACAAGTGGCGCTAAAGGCCCAAGACAGATTTGCTTTGTTCTTCAGTTCCGATTTACTGTTAACTGATGAGTCATGGTTTATAATTTGTTTGAAGGTTGTATTTTTATGGGTAATTTGTGGTCAGGATCAAGAATAGGTAGGCATCTCGGGACCCGACAGCCCTGTACGTCTCCCCTGTGTTGTCCTCCTGTCCAGTCAGAGCCTCGCACACATGGTGTGATTTAACCCCATCATTTCCACATCAGAAATCACCGCCGCAGCAGCACGCTCTCCTCCCTGCTGTCTCTCATTAGAGCCCTGATTTCTGCTCGTATTTCAGCAGATCACCTCACTGCCGTCTTCTCCTCCAGTCATCAAAGACAGAGTGGCTCTGGGAAGCATTGCAACTCTGAGGCTGATTAAAGGAGAACAGTGTGATCCCCCATCACACAATCTAGCATGCATGCACATAAAAATACGAGTTACAGAATGGTAGAAAGCTCACTCAGAGTCTACTGCATGCATTGTAATATACCAAATGTGTGTGTGTGTTTATCAGCAAAGCTCAGCCGTCTAACATCATCTCCTGTTTAACTTTTCACTTTACTAAAACCACAACTCTGAGACCCTATAAAGCAGAAAGGACCACTGGTTCCCACTGGATTTGGTTTCCTCCCATTAGAATCCATCACTCAAGCACAAATTGACAGAGAATGAGAGCATAGCAGGGCCTGGCGTCCTGAGAAATGCCTGCTAGATTTTTGTGATGTAGTTCTCAGCGCATAAATATCAGCGAGCCGTGCCATCTGAGCGCGACTCTCTGGATGAATGAGGGAGGTGAGATAGTAGGAGGCTGTAAATCTCGCCATGGCTCTCTCATGATTACATGCAGGTGTAGTTTTATGTGCGAAAGGTTTCTAAATCTTTGTATTCCTAAGATAAGAATTCGGAATGATTATTTCAAATTGCTTTTGGCAAGTGGTGGATGGTGAAAGAAGATTTCTCAAGAGGCACGCACACGGAGTACTCATTCAAGACAAAGTGTTTCAGATGGATGTCTTTTCTTTCCTGCTGGACGCAAAACTTCTGTCAGGAGTTTGAAACGTTACAGCTGAATTTGATTTGAAAATTATCTGTAATTACATAATTGATCTTCCCTCCAAATATTTAAAACTTGTACCTAAATAGAGTCCAAGTTTTCCAGGTTTACTGACTGAAATATATTTCAAGTTTCTCTTTAAGAATTATAATATAGCAAGATGTAAAAACATGTTCAACATATGTTTTCTAGTTTTCTGTAACCACCTCTGGTGGGGAAGGAGCCGGAGCTGGTGTGCGAGGTTGAGAGGTTCCGACTGGACATCGTCGGACTCACCTCGGCGCACGGCTCTGGCTCTGGAACCCGTCTCCTCGAGAGAGGTTGGACTCTCTTCCACTCTGGGGTTGCCCCCGCTGAGAGGCGCCGAGCTGGGGTGGGCATACTTGTTGCCCCCCATCTCGGCGCCTGTACGTTGGGGTTTACCCCGGTGAACGAGAGGGTAGCCTCCCTCCGCCTTCGGGTGGGGGGACGGGTCCTGACTGTTGTTTGTGCTTACGCGCCAAACAGCAGATTAGATTACCCACCCTTCTTGGAGTCTTTGGAAGGGGTGCTGGAGAGTGCTCCTCCTGGGGACTCCCTTGTTCTGCTGGGGGACTTCAACGCTCACGTGGGCAATGACAGTGAGACCTGGAGGGGTGTGGTTGGGCGGAATGGCCCCCCCGATCTAAACCCGAGTGGTGTCTTGTTATTGGACTTCTGTGCTCGTCATGGATTGTCCATAACAAACACCATGTTCAAGCATAAAGGTGTCCATATGTGCACTTGGCACCAGGACACCTTAGGCCGCAGCTCAATGATCGACTTGGTTGTCGTCTCATCTGATCTGCGGCCGCATGTTTTGGACACTCGGGTGAAGAGAGGGGCAGAGCTGTCCACTGACCACTACCTGGTGGTGAGTCGGCTCCGATGGTGGGGGAGGACGCCGGACAGACCTGGAAGGCCTAAACGTGTTGTGAGGGTCTGCTGGGAACGTCTGGCAGAGTCTCCTGTCAGAAGGAGCTTTAGCTCACACCTCCGGCAGAACTTTGAACACGTCCCGGGGGAGGCGGGGGACATCGAGTCCGAGTGGACCATGTTCCGCGCCTCCATTGCCGAGGCGGCTGACCGAAGCTGTGGCCGCAAGGTGGTCGGTGCCTGTCGCGGCGGCAACCCCCGAACCCGGTGGTGGACACCGGCGGTAAGGGATGCTGTCAGGCTGAAGAAGGAGTCCTACCGGGTCTTTTTGGCTTGTGGGACCCCTGAAGCAGCTGATAGGTACCGACAGGCCAAGCGGGATGCGGCTCGGATGGTTGCTGAGGCAAAAACTCGGGCGTGGGAGGAGTTTGGAGAGACCATGGAAAACGACTTCCGTACGGCTTCGAAGCGATTCTGGTCCACCATCCGGCGTCTCAGGGGGGGAAAGCGGTCTGCCACCAACACTGTTTACAGTGGGGATGGTGTGCTGCTGACCTCGACGCGGGACGTTTTGGGTCGGTGGATGGAATACTTCGAAGACCTCCTCAATCCCACCGGCACGCCTTCCAATCTGGAAGCAGGGTTTGGGGACTTGGGGTCGGGCTCTCCAATCTCTGGTGCCGAGGTCACCGAGGTCGTTAAAAAGCTCCTCGGTGCCAAGGCTCCGGGGGTGGATGAGATTCGACCGGAGTTCCTCAAGGCTCTGGATGTTGTGGGGCTGTGTTGGTTAACGCGGCTCTGCAATATTGCGTGGACATCGGGGGCAGTTCCCTTGGATTGGCAGACCGGGGTGGTGGTCCCCCTGTTTAAAAAGGGGGACCACAGGGTGTGTTCCAACTACAGGGGGATCACACTTCTGAGCCTCCCTGGTAAGGTCTATTCAGGGGTTCTGGAGAGGAGGGTCCGACGGATAGTCGAACCTCGGATCCAGGAGGAACAATGCGGTTTTCGTCCTGGCCGTGGAACACTGGACCAGCTCTACACCCTCAGCAGGGTCCTGGAGGGTGCGTGGGAGTTCGCCCAACCGGTCTACATGTGTTTTGTGGACTTGGAGAAGGCGTTCGACCGTGTCCCTCGGGGGGCCCTGTGGGGGGTGCTCCGGGAGTATGGGGTACCGGGCCCCTTGATACGGGCTGTTAGGTCCCTGTACGACCGGTGCCAGAGTTTGGTTCGCATTGCCGGCAGTAAGTCGGGCTTGTTTCCGGTGAGAGTTGGACTCCGCCAAGGTTGCCCTTTGTCACCGATCCTGTTCCTAACTTTTATGGACAGGATTTCTAGGCGCAGCCAAGGCGTTGCGGGGATCCGTTTTGGTGGCCTCAGGATCGGGTCTCTGCTTTTTGCAGATGATGTGGTCCTGTTGGCTTCATCGGAGCGTGATCTACAGCTTTCGCTGGAGCTGTTCGCAGCCGAGTGTGAAGCGGCTGGGATGAGAATCAGCACCTCCAAATCCGAGGCCATGGTCTTGAGCCGGAAAAGGGTGGGGTGCCTCCTCCGGGTCAGGGATGGGGTCCTTCCCCAAGTGGAGGAGTTTAAGTATCTGGGGGTCTTGTTCACGAATGAGGGAAAAATGGAGCGGGAGATCGATAGACGGATTGGTGGGGCATCTGCAGTTATGCGGGCGCTCTGCCGGTCTGTCGTGGTGAAGAGAGAGCTGAGCCAAAAGGCGAAGCTCTCGATTTACCGGTCGATCTACGTTCCTACCCTCATCTATGGTCACGAACTCTGGGTGGTGACCGAAAGAACGAGATCACGGATACAAGCGGCTGAAATGAGTTTCCTCCGCAGAGTGTCTGGGCTCTCCCTTAGAGATAGGGTGAGAAGCTCAGTCATCCGGAGGGGGCTCAGAGTAGAGCCGCTGCTTCTCCACATCGAGAGGAGTCAGTTGAGGTGGCTCGGGCATCTGGTCAGGATGCCTCCTGGACGCCTCCCTGGTGAGGTGTTTCAGGCACGTCTCACCGGGAGGAGGCCCAGGGGAAGGCCCAGGACACGCTGGAGGGACTATGTTTCTCGGCTGGCCTGGGAGCGCCTTGGGGTTCCTCCCGAGGAGCTGGAACAAGTGGCTGGGGAGAGGGAAGTCTGGGTCTCTTTGCTTAGGCTGCTGCCCCCGCGACCCGACCCCGGATAAGCGGAAGAAAATGGATGGATGGATGGATGGATGTAACCAGTTATTTCTATTTAGATTGGGGTTAGAACGACGCCGTGAGAGTGTGGTCACTATAAAACCAGGTTTTACTACTCTTTAAGACAAAGACAACATTTCCAATCGAAACCGTCTTTATCTTCATTTACCAGCACAGTTGGTGTGGCTAGCCTTACTAGAACAGTCTCAAATATTCTAAACACCTCGTTAAAAGAAAAAACTCTGTCCCCACCTAACCGCATAAGTTCATTGTTAAGCACATTCATAGGCATGCCAGACCTGTAGGGGGAAGTAGTTCCCCCAAATCCTATCCACGTAATCCACATAATGTTCTACTTTCTAAATAGTATCATAGAGCAGTAATTGAGCTTGTAAACACAAGCAAGCAAAAAGCGCTTGGACAGTCGATAATGCCAGCACAGCTCTGAGTGCATAAATGCTGTTTCTGAGTGGAAACACAGGTCTCACATGTGATGTCGGTGCATTTTTGTCTCAGTGACGTTGCGAAACCTAAAACTTCGACTATTTCTGTCCACATGAAAACGCCTAAAACGGAGAAAACGCAGTTGGCATCTGTACATTACGCAAACCTTCACTTTGCTTGGAGGTTTTAGAAAGAATCGTTATTGGTGCCCTAAATCTGCGTTTTTGTGTGGATGACGGGACAAATCGTAGAAAAGTATCTTCGTTTTGTGAGATACCCTGCAACGTGTGGACAAGATTCCAACAAAGCTGACAGACAGAGGCTAAAAGCTGCTCAGCCTTCCTGTTATCAGCTGAAGGTCTCGCTCTCGCTCAGGCGAAATGAATTTCTGGCATGTCTCTACATGTTTTGGAAATTACAACATAGCTTCAAACATCTCTTTGATTCCTCTAACTGTGTTTACGATCACAATTCCTTGTGATCGGACTGTTACTGAAAAGAACCAGCTCCACACTGAAGAGGGCTGTTAGCATAACCTGTATGATCCAGTCAGTGCCCAGTCAGGTTAATAATGGTAGATTCCTGCTGATTTCTCTGTCTCTGGGATTAGGCTAAATATTCTTTGAAAACAACTCGGCATGATGAAGTGAAACCTAATGGCATGCTGTGTTGGGGTTCTCCCTGTCCCAGGTTGGGTAGTGGGATCTCTGGAGATCCTCGGGAGTCCTGCCAGCTTGGTGCGCAGCATCGGTAACGGTGTGTCTGACTTCTTCCGGCTTCCTTATGAGGGTCTGACCCGAGGGCCCGGGGCCTTTGTCAGTGGAGTGTCCAGAGGGACCACGTCTTTCGTTAAACACATTTCGAAAGGTAACACCAACTTTCTCAGCTCTTTCATTGTTCTGTTTGTGGACTGAAATGTTACTCTGTTTTTCTGTTTCTTTTGGATTTCTCCCAGAATTTTGAGTCATGACACATTTAATGACTCAGAATTTACACTCTGTGCTTATTAAAGTTAATTTCTTGTTCAGCCTTAGTTTTTGGCAGATCAGAAGATTCATTATAAACGTTAGGATTTATCAGTCTCCAGTTTTTCCTCCTTTCTCTGCCTATCAAGAGTGTTCACTGGAACACTGGAAACAGAAAAATAACTTCCTTCTATGTTCAGGCACCCTGACATCCATCACTAACTTAGCCACTAGTCTGGCGAGGAACATGGACCGTCTGTCCCTGGATGAAGAGCACTTCACCAGGCAGGAGGAGTGGAGACGGCAGCTTCCAGAGAGCCTTGGGGACGGACTGAGGCAGGGACTGTCCCGACTCGGAATCAGCTTGTTAGGTATGTGGACATTAGAACAGGTTCAAAAGCTTTTCATTCAACCAGAATTCTCTATTTTTGACATTTTTGGCTGCGCAGCATTGAAACTAAGAAACAAATTTTTTTTGTTTTTTTTTTAGTTGTTAGTTATTTTCCATTGGCCAACCCAAATGTACGATCCCTCCTGCTGCAGCATTAGGTCACCCCGAGCGGAGAAGAACATGTTCTCTCTGCTGTCCAATAAAACACAGCAACACATGTGTTACAGAGTGTAGCGGGACCTTATAAACACTGAGAGAGCAAAGAGACTCCCATCAGACCCAAACACACTGTATCGCCATAGTCGCCAAGAAATGCTTCTATCCCACGGTCCAATCGTCATCACTGATCAAACATGAAATGAAACTCTTAGTTTGTGCATAATTGCTTCTGATTCCTGTGCGTCTGAGACTGTATGGTTCACTGAATATAAACATGTTTTATGCTCCCTGTTTATCCACACTCACATTATGTGTCACATCTGTGTTTAACATAGGTCTATTTACAAGTTCTATTCCACCAGGTGGATAGTTCTCAGATAAAGGTTTTTTTTCTTCTTGTATCAGGAGCCGTAGCGGGCATCGTGGACCAACCCATGCAAAACTTCCAGAAGAACTGGGAGATGCAGAGCTCAGCTGGGAGCAAAGCCAAGGGGGTCATCTCTGGAGTGGGGAAAGGAATTGTGGGTGTGTTCACCAAACCCATTGGAGGAGCAGCTGAATTGGTGTCTCAGACTGGATATGGTGAGGACAGCAGGGTTACAGATACGTCACTAACTGAAACCTATTGTGTGCTACTAACTTCAGGAAATTAAAAAATGTATTATTAAAGCTGTAAAAACATGATGCATAGGGCTAGCATGACTCGATCCATGTTTCCTAAAGAGTTCAGCAGATTCCTGGTCCTCAGTCATTCTGTGGTGTTAGATCCAGTAATGAAAATCTGCTGTAACTCCAGTTACTGATGACTGAACCTCACTCATGTCCTAGAAATGTAAAATCTGTAATGTACAGATGCCAACTGTAATGTTCAAAACTTATAAGCCGTTTTCTGGACCACACATCCAGCAGCAAAGTGAAGTTTGGCCTTGGAAAAATGTATTTAGCCAAGCTCAAAATATGTGAAATATGTATAATGTTCTAAGCAGCCCAAGGCAATAATAAACACATGTCTGAATTAGTGTGTCATGAAAATCACGAATCCATCGGTGAACGGACACCCCGCCTCCCTCTCACGTCTCAGCCTCATACAGGAGGCAAGTGTTTATTAAAGCAGAACCCTGGATAGAGCTGCTGAAAGACCCCCGACACACACGCTTATGTGCCTAATCAGACGAGCACAAACACTTGTTCATCCAGGCAGCTTAGCTCTCTGGAGTTACTTAGTGTTTTATTAGGGGTAGAGTGCAGGGCTTGGGGAGAGGGTCAGAGGCTGGTGTGTGTTGGCGCTAACAAGTCTTGGCTCCAGCACATAAACCACCAACGAGGTGAACAGCTCCATATAAGAGCGATTCATCCCCGGAGCCTGGCTCTAATCTGCCTGACCCTCTGAGCTCAACAGATTACAGCACATGAAAACAAACTTAAAAACACACACACACACACACTTTGCTGCAACTAAATGATACAGAAGCGGATGCACTGAAACCGACATACACATGAAAACCCCTCCCTCCTCGTTTCTGTGGATCTCATCTACTCTGAGTTCTGTTATTCTTGTCAAACATTACAAACACCCTCTCAGGGCTGCACAGCGTTGTCAAGAGCCACTGAGTCCACTGTGTTCTTTATAGATCTGCTTGAACTACTGAGTGACTTCACTGGCTTGGAGCTGCAGTACTGGCCGTTAAGAAAACTAACCATATGCTTCCATATGTTTCCATTGTTCCTTAAAAATGAACTGAGTTGATGCTGAGATCCAACCACTGTGGATATAGTGAACAGTGTGTAGAACACTAGTGTGAAACGTGGATTGTAACCGTTCTCTGATGCTACCTGTCCTCTCTGTGTTCAGGGATCCTCCATGGAGCCGGACTTTGGCAGCTTCCTAAACAGCTCTACCTGCCTGCAGAAGAAAAATCCGCTCTGGCCTCCAACAGCCACCTGAAATATGTCTGGTATGACCCTGAAGCAATTAAAACATCTTCCACCTTCTAATTCTTTTATTATTACCCAGATCCTTATTATAAGTGGGGCATGTGTTTTCACCTCAGCTTTTGTGCTTTTCTTGGTTTCTCTCCAGGAAATGATGTATTTTTCCCTCGCTTACCCTTCGTCATTTCCACTGTTTAGTTTGCAAAGATGCCTGCATTTCTTTTCCTTTACCTTGAATCCCACACATGGTAGCCAGCCTGCTTTCCCTTGTTCTCATCGAGTTATGTTGAAAGGTTTTCATAAGCACTCAGCCGAAGCCATGAGCTACAATTGCTCTTGGCATCGTAGTTAAATGGCAAGAGCAATTGTAGCTCTCCTCCATTCAACAGTGGTCAAATCATTTAACCACTGTTGAATGGAGAACGCCATTCTTGGTATGAGCCGGAACAGTTTGGTAGATTATAACTTTACTAGTATCTTATAAAGCAGAACCCAGAGCAAGTTATCTATTGGTTAAGTTTTCTATGTGATCCAGGCAGTAGTATCCAGTTTGTTAAACCTTCACAGAGATTTATGAGCAGCCGTTGTATACAGAAGGTTATCATGAGCTGCTTAAGAAGCCTTGATGACATTTTATTAAAGAGTTAGTTGTGTTTCCACAGCTATCAAACATTTATTTCTACTAGTCAGTGTAGTTTCGAAGCCGCCATCAGGGTAACGTCCAAATTGTTGATGCATGAAAACATTCCTCTACGGCTGTCATCGGCCGAGGGGCTTAGTGGTGTGTTTATATATACATCTGATGTCCTCTTGTGTTTTATTTGAACCACAAAGCCGTCAAACTGGTTTCCATCAAGCATTCATCACCGACTTTTACAACAACAGGTAGTCCATACTTATGAGAGCTCTGACTGTGAGCAGTGTAACACTGAACAGACCCAAACTGCCCAACTGTGCCTGCCGCAACATCTGCTCTGCAATGTGAGCACCTGCCTCCCAAAGTAAACACTGTCAGAGAAACATGGCTGAACATACAGCGCCGAGCAGCACACACACACATACCTCACTGCTGAACATGTGTGAGGTCTGAATTATGCGGAGAGCTAAAAGGAAACCTACAGGATGGATGAAGGCATGAATGGCCTCCCACTTGACTGTGTGTGTAGAGGGAGGGATTGCAGATGGTAGACAGACAGAATGTATGCTGAGGTGAACATAATGAGCAAAGAATTCCACCATGTGGAGAATGGGAACTTTCTAATCATGTTTAATATTTGGTGTGACCACAGGAAGATGCTGCAGTCTCTGGGGCGCCCGGAGCTCCACATGGCCCTGGAGGTGACTCTTGTGAGTGGGTCAGGTCAGGAGCATGCTGGCTGCCTGCTGCTCACCTCCGAAGTGCTGTTTGTAGTCAGCCTGTGTGAGGATACCCAGCAGCAGGCCTTTCCCATCACAGAGGTAAAGGACAATAATCCTAAAGAAATAGTGGCAGGTCAGCTTCAAAATGTAGCTTTCTTATGAGCCCAGGTTGCCTTCTTTGGTTTTTTGGGTCGCCGGTGAGACGGACAGCGTAGGACATGTCTAACCTCTCGTCTTGTCCAGGTGGAGTGTCAGCAGGAGCCAGAACAGCAGGGCCAACTCACTCTCACATTACAGCAGCAGACGATAACCAGCGACTCTGAGGTAACCTGGTGAAACTCAAAGCATCTGACCTAAACATTTGAACTGATCCACTTTCTATCGTTTAATCTAAAGCTTAAGTTTATCTCAGCCCCAGGCTGACTGGTTAAACATGCAGCAAAGTCTGCATGGGGCCTTAAGCAGAATATGATTTAGGGGCCCCTCTTCCTGTTAAGAACATCACCACCAGTAACAGCGTTTCAATACAGATTTGGTGGAACCTGGGAGCGGGGGCCAAGTTTAATCGGCTAAGCTCAAAAGCAATCAATCATAATTGGTTATTATTTGCTGAGATGTATTTGTGGACAAATCGAGCTCAAACACAAAGATTAAACTTATAGCCTCAGAGTGTAGCTATGGTAACGGAACAATCAAACTGAGGTTTATTTCATGCACTTTTACAAAGTCAACTTGCTTGAAATTAAATGTTAAACAATTTATAAATTGTATAATTGATCAATGCTGAAACAGTTATATTTAAAAGTATTCTCATCTCAATAAACCAATTCTCGATCTATGGTCATTTATGGGGGGCCCTGAAGTTTGTTTATGCCTGGGCCAGCTCTGAAGTTGATGCAACAGCATTTGATTTGTGAGTGTCTTACCTGTAGTACATGGCACTGGGTTTAGTCCCATCTCATCCCAATTCTTAAAGGAATATTGCATGATTTTTAAACAAAGGTTCTGTCAAAAGATTAAAAGGAGGTATCAATACTGTAGATAATCTACTTCTGAGAGAGGCTAGGTCCAAAGCAGATCTCTGCTGTTTTAAAACAAATCTGCTTTCAACAACTATCCGGGTTTATCTGACCGTTATTTTAGGAAACGTGAAACTGTTGTCCTGTATGCATATACTGGGATTTAAATAAAAGCCAATGGTTATACACATAGAAAGCAATTAGGAGGTGGGGCCCCATCAAATATCTTCCTGTATGAAACAATGAATGAAATCAGAACATGTAAAACGTTTCCAGTCAGAGTAACTGTCTGATATGAGAAAATAAGTCTAAGTTAAAACAGTTTACATGTTCTCTTTACAGTGTGTGTTTCATACAGGAAGATCTTTGGTGGCATGCCACCTTCTTTCATTTTCTGTGTGAGTAACAGTCTAGTGCAAATCAGATGATGGTTTAAAGGTTGGCCTCTGGGTCCACTTAATCTGGATTTATACTAAATGAAGATGCAGGTAAGATATTAACTGCTCATAATGTTTTAACAGAACCTCGCCCTGGAATATCCATTTAAGAAAGATGAAAATAACCAGCTACTCTCAGCAGAATTCGTACATGAACAAATTTTTGCCATTAGATAATGTAAAAGCCTTCTCAGCTCTGAGCAATGCTTTATTAAGTACGGTATGATAACACATCTGTAAATTCCCACTACCTACCATCAATATTGCTCTAAGTAATCACTGAGGCGGCTGACTATAATCTGCTTTAACAATTAGTTGATCAACTGAAATAGCTGAGAAAACTAAAGACAGAATTGATGGTTAGAAAAGGAATGACTCAGCTGGTCAGTGACATGTCATTTTAGGCCAGTCTCACAAGATGCAGTAACTTACACAAGTATCACATGCCTGGTGGGTTATAAAAATAAAAAAAAATACTGAACACTAGTTAAGTTAAATGTTGTTTCTAGAAGTTGGAAATTAGCTGTTGAACCATTGCTGCTCTGAGCCGCAGTTAGCTTAACTCTGAATCAGAATTTCAACCTGACATCACAATGACTGCTGTCTACTGTATGTAAAATACAAACATTACTCATACCAAACAACAACCCATCAACATGGTATACAGTTGGCATGATAACAGACAATTATGTATTCTTGATGGCAGAGTTCATTTTATCAGGTCCACAATGATCCCTCTGTCCCCCTGCAGGGTGATGGTGTTCGGGAACGGTTGTCAGAGCAACAGTATCAGCGGCTGGTGGATTACGTGATTCGAGCCTCCCAGTTTCTCTCCCCTTCACCTGCCTCTCTCCAGCTTCAGCCTCCAGTAACACTCGCAGAACCCCCACCCTCTGTCACGAAGTGCTACCGCTACCTGGTGGATCCTGTTTTTGCCACGGTGTTTGTTAGTAAGTTCACTACAGTGAAGAACAAAGCTTTACGCATTGGATTCCATTGATAAGGAGTAATAAAGAATATTAAAAAACAGACCCATGTTCCACATTTAATGTATGCCTTAAAAATCCTTCACTCTGTGCTTATTTCCTAAAAGTTACCACGTGAAGTAAACCTTTTGATGTGATTTTCTTCTGTAAGTCTAACTGGTCACTCATGCCTTAGAGATGTTTTTGGAATAATGTTTTCTAATGAAAACATTTATCACAGCCACAAAAACGTGAATCGGTAAAATCTTTTAATTTATAGGAGAACATGGAAGCTCAGCTGTTTCAGTGAGCATATAGAGTAGAGAACACTACAACAGTTTGATCAAGTTAGAGCCTGGTCTGAAAAATCTCCTTAGTGTCAGACAGAAATAATACAGCAACCTGGAGTGCTTCACTCTGCAGATCAGACTTTGTGTTTACATTCTGTGAACTGTCTCATGCCAATGTAAAGTGCAATATTTATACATGTTGATGGATTATTATGTGGAGATACCAGCTGTTGACCAAAAGTGTGAAGATAATGTAACAATACTTGTTTAAAAGAGCCACTGTTCTTTGTACCTTGTGTTCATGCCAAACCCTACTGATGCAAACATGTTGCCTTTTTATTAAATCACCGAGCTCTCTATGAAATAAAACTGAGAAATCTCTATAATAAAATTTTGCAACTGACTTGAATTGTTTTTTAGTGCAGCTAAAAAGGTTCTGTAGGAGTTGTAAATATCACTACTTTCACAACCATCTGGTCACGTCCGTTAGGGCGAATAGTGTTTATGGTCTAGATTGGAGCTGATTCCTACATCATGCGGTCTCCAACTTCTCCCTTATAATCTAGGTATCAGGTGGAGGTACGCAGTCAAGTTTCGCTCATCCTCATTTCAGAAGTCCAAGGTTGAGCCATGTTTGGTCTCACTTTATCTTGCATGTACTGATGCTTCCTGTAGTAAAACAGAAAAAGTCACATTTATATTAAATGACTTCTCCATGTATATGGCTTCATCGATGTGTTCACTTACTGTTGTGTCTGCTGAACTTCTTTGAGGAGTTATTTGATGGCCGCTCGTAGCTCTGTTTATTGCTTACTGACTTGATGCTGTAGTCAGTGCAGGAGTCTGAGCAGAACAGAGTTTCTGTGGTAAGCTTCTGTTCCTACATTTACTGTAGCTTGTGTCTAACATGCAACAAACCACCTTGTAGTACTGGGATTACCAAATCATCCATTTTCTTGTATCATTTGGTTTTAAGGTAAACTAACTTAATTGGCTGTTTGGCTTTACAGTTCGTTAGTACGCTTGGTGAAGAGTAAAATGTGTATACTACCCGAGTTTGTGGAGAAGGAATTCTCGAACTGACTTCGTCTCCTCAGTAGCGCCTCTTCCCTCTTCAGACCCGCCATGTACTTGGAGTATGACCACAACAGCTGAAGGGAAATGTCAAGACATCAAATCTAATGTGATTTAAGGAGAGGTTCTGTCACTGGACTGGTTTCCTTCTTCTAAGTTTGTGGTTGAGACAAACCTAACATTTTCTGACCTCATCTTCTCTGCAGTATTCATTTCACAATGCTTCCAGTTCTTCAGGTTGCCCTGAATACAGACTTAATTGCAGGATTGTGTTGTATCAGTAGGTTGATAGATTGCTGCTCTGGGGCATACAGGTGTGTGTCAACATGAAGTGAGGACACCAGCGATATCCCTAGAGTAGCAACAGCTGGATTAGCTGTTCTTCAAACTGCATGGTAGAGGAGATGATTTCAGCTCGTTTTGCAGCCACATAACCTGGATATTTCTCAGTCATTGGATTGAAGAGTTCATGATCATAGTTTCCTAAAGTAAAACTGAAGCCATCTGACCGACAGCTGAAGTTGACCAAGACTGGGTCATCCAATTGACCAATGATCCCAAGCACAGCAGCAAATCAACAGGACTTCATCTCCTCTGTAGTGCATCAAACTTGGTGCTCCCTGTCCTGTTTCATTAGGTCTTTTCAGTCATCAAGAGGATGGATCAACGAAAGCCTCTAACCTGCACCTTGGATCCCAGCATACATTTGTTAAGTAAGGTCTACTAGCTTAGTGTTCCCTTACAGTTGGCATTAACTCCTTTCGAGATTCAGGAGCAGTTTCGTCAAGCTTCTTCATGGACTCCCATCCTTCAGAAACCAGACTTGGACCTTGACAATATATATTATAATTATGAACTAGTCTCTCCAATCTAACCTTTTTAGCAACATTTGTCCTGTCCAATAACAGGGATGCCCAAGTCCAGTCCTGGAGATCTACCATTCCGAAACTTTTAAATGCATCTCTGCTCCAACACGCCTGAATAAAACAGCTGAATTCCTTAACCAGGAGCCATTCTGCTGTGCAGAGGGGTGGTAGCATGTATTTAATTTGATTCAGGTAGGACGGTAGCTCTTGAGGACTGGACTTTGGCACCCTTGCTCTGCAACAATGAGCTCTATGAACTGTTCCAGTCTGACTTCAGTACCCATCATAGCACTCAGAATAACCAGCTGTCTTGATTGTTTTCGACTCTAGGCATGTCAGCATCCTCATCCTTTGACACGATTGCCTAACCCACGCTCTTCTCTTGCTTTCCTGCTGTCAGGGTCTATTGCAGGTAATCTGTCTCTCACTACATCAAGATATTCACAACCTGATTCCTGTTCTGGACTCCACGCTCTCATTCCAGGCTCACATCTAATCAGTCATCATGGTATTTCTTTTTGTCACCTTAGGAACATAGCTAGGCTCCGGTCATCTCTGACTGAATCTTTAGTAAATATATAGATCAATGCCTTTGTTACAATGTGGCTGGAGGTCCTGTTTTGGGAATTCCATCAAAGCCCTGGACAGGCTTCAGTGTGTCCAAAACTTAATTGGTAGGATATTAAAATTAAGCTTTGCCAACATCAAATGTAAATTACATTTTTGAGAACTTTGGAATGAATGATGGGTTTAAAAGTAGGGAACTTTGGGGGAAGGTGAATAATTTGGATATTTCACTGAGAAAGAGCCCCAGCGTTTTATCTTCAAGGTACCATCCTGCGCTAAGTAACTGTAACAACAGAGATGTCTTTAATTTACATGATTGTAAGACTTTGGCAGCTAAAGTGCTTAAATGGAATCCGAATTTATAATAGAGGAACTTAGTTATGATCACAATTATATCCAGGCAACTGGAATGTATTTTAATTTTATGGCTGTAAAACATTTTTTTAAAGCTTGAGTATTTGGCAGTTATTTTTACAATTACTGTGGGTTTTCAGTTGTGCAGTAACAGCACAATGAGCAAAAAACTCTTGCAAATCCCATCTACACTGAGGGTTAAAAGTGATCAGTCATAAATGTTGCCTAAATGGAACGCTTTTCAGTCAAAAATATTACATCACATATTAACATATGTAAATAGAGAACCTGAAATACAATTTATGGGAGCAAAGAGCAGGAGACATAAAATGGAATGGCATTACCCGTATATCAATTTGTGGAAGAGATTTCATTTATTCTCTATTTCAGAAAAATTATGATAAACTACAACTAGTACAAGTTGGAGCTGTAAACGTCCAAAAAGGTATGTGGTGAACATGAATCAGTTCCTGTTATTCTTGTTGAGAATGAACTTACTCAACACCGCCAACACACCGTATCCTCTTCACTCCCCTAAATCTTCACTGCCTGCCTGTCAAGCCCATCATCATTTACAAGATCCCTCTTCTCACTTAGAAGTCCCTAAACACTTTAGGGCACCAGTAGCTGTCATCCACACGGTTACAGACGCTACGATCCTGACCAATGGCTCTACTTTCTGTCCCTCTCATCAACTTCTGCAGCCTAGGGGATAAAAGCTTCAGTGTGAACTTCCCACCATCCAGAACTCTCTCCCATCTGAGCTGTGCTGTGTGTTTCATGTATTCTTAGGAAACTCTTACTCTCTGCATTAAACTGAGCATTGTTGGCATTAAAAAAAAAACACAGTCTAAGTTATTATTTTTGACTGAAATAAAAGTGATAAATAAAGGTGGGCTGAAATTCCTCAACAATGTGAGAAACTGATAAATTCATACAGAAAACAATCACTTCATAATACTGCTGCATTGTTTTTGCTTAGTAAATGAAGACAGTGTAGAAACCAGAAGTTAGATTTGAAAAAATGTGTAACTCGAACACAAGATCATCATATTAAGTCCTGATATATTAAACCATAAAAAAGGTGAAAACTACATGACTGTAGTTATCAGCCAGTCTGCTTCAGCAGCAATCCGTTAAAAACTCTGCTTGTTTACATTTAGCCTGAGGCTGCTCAGATTAATCCAACTAACATCAGGGAGTTTCATTACCTTTAGCTTTCATCTAAAGACTTGAAGGAGTTTTAATTCAGTAAAAGCTTCATTCTGAGCAAAACAGACAATTTTAGATAGAAATGTGTGAAAATATTTGGGACTTTGTTAACGAACACTGAGGAATGATTGATAGAAATTATTCACTTGGGTTACCATAATTTAGTTAAGAATCACACACTTTTTCTACAAACACACACACACACAATGTTTATGCTTTACCAACAGATTAGAGTTTCTCACTGGTTGCGTGAGGGGAGTCAGTGCACCACTTTGTGACCTAGATCGACCCTTTTCAGTTATGTCCTCTTGTTCCAGGTCATTACTAATCTTATCTGTCTCATCCTCCTCTTCTCTAAAACATGACCCTTGTCTCTCCAGTTCCTCCTGTAATAAAATGGTCACACAGGACTCAAATGAGTTCTGATTTTAATCTCGTTTTATATTTGTTATAAAAATTTGGTTTTACTACTTTTTTCCCCACCTGTGTTCTTTCATCTTCCTCCTCCTCCCTGCGTCTCTGTCTCCGTTCCTTGGCTCTATACTTAGCTCTCTTCTCCTGCAGCAGGGGAAGGAGCTGCTTTTTGCAGACACTCCTGCTGAGCTCTTGAAACTCAGCCCAAAACTTCAGCAGTTCACTGAACACTGATATCTTGATGAATAAAAGAAAAACATGAAGAATACAAGATGTTGTCTTTTGTAACAGTTTCTACACACACACACAAGTTTGTATTTGTACCCATCCATCCATTTTCTCCCGCTTATCCGGGGTCGCGTCGCGGGGGCAGCAGCTTAAGCAAAGAGACCCAGACTTCCTTCTCCCCAGCCACTTGGACCAGCTCCCCAAGCCGTTCCTTCTCACCCTATCTCTAAGGGAGAGCCCAGACACTCTACGGAGGAAACTCATTTCAGCCGGTTGTATCCGTGATCTCGTTCTTTCGGTCACCACCCAGAGTTCGTGACCATAGATGATGGTAGGAACGTAGATCGACCAGTAAATCGAGAGCCTCGCCTTTCGGCTCAGCTCTCTCTTCACCACGACAGACCGGTACAGCGCCCGCATAACTGCAGATGCCCCATCAATCCGTCTATTGATCTCCTGCTCCATTTTTCCCTCATACGTGAACAAGACCCCCAGATACTTAAACTTCTTCACTTGGGGAAGGACCTCATCCCCGACTCGGAGAAGGCACCCCACCCTTTTCCGGCTCAAGACCATGGCCTCGGATTTGGAGGTGCTGATTCTCATCCCAGCCGCTTCACACTCAGCTGTGAACTGCTCCAGCGAAAGCTGTAGATCACGTTACGATGAAGCCAAATAGGACCACGTCATCTGCAAAAAGCAGAGACCCGATCTTGAGGCCACCAAAACGTATCCCCTCTTCACCTTGGCTGCGCCTAGAAATGCTGTCCATAAAAGTTATGTACAGGATCGGTGACAAGGGCAACCTTGGCAGAGTCCAACTCTCACCGGAAACGAGCCCGACTTACTGCTGGCAATGGGGACCTAACAGCCCATATCAAGGGGCCTCTTACCCCATACTCCAAGAGTACCCCCCACAGGATTCGCTGAGGGACACGGTCGAACACCTTCTCCAACCACAAAACACATGTAGGGGCGAACTCCCACGCCCCCTCAAGGACCCTGCTGAGTGTGTAGAGCTGGTCCAGTGTTCCACGGCCAGGGCAAAAACCGCACTGTTCCTCCTGGATCAGAGGTTCAACTATCCGTCGGACCCTCCTCTCCAGAACCCCTGAATAGACCTTACCAGGGAGGCTCAGAAGTGTGACCTCGGTGACCTTAGCACCAGAGATTGGAGAGCTCGACCCAAAGTCCCCAGACTCTGCTTCCAGATTGGAAGGCGTGCGGGTGGGCTTGAGGAGGTCTTCGAATTATTCCATCCACCGACCCAAAACGTCCCACGTCGAGGTCACCAGCACACCATCCCCACTGTAAACAGTGTTGGTGGCAGACCAAACTCCTCCCACGCCCGAATTTTTGCCTCAGCGACAATCCGAGCCACACTCGGCCTGGCCCGCCTGTACCTATCAGCTGCTTCAGGGGTCCCACAAGTCAAAAAGACCCGATAGGACTCCTCCTTCAGCCTGAGAGCATCCCTTACCGCCGGTTTCCACCAGCGGGTTCGGGGGATGCAGCCACGACAGGCACCGGCCACAGCTTCGGTCAGCCGCCTCGACAATGGAGGTGCGGAACACGGTCCACTCGGACTCAATGTCCCCCGCCTCCCCCATATTAGGATATTGTGTTGACTTCCATTCATTTTAGTAACCGTTTAAATGCCTAACCCAAACACTTACCCTAACCATTACCATTATGCTCCTAACCCTAATTCACAGCATTACTTCAGAACCTAACCTTAAAAAAAGGGGGTCCACCGCGCATTGGTCTTCTGAAGGTTAGGTCAAAAGAAGATCCACACGCACATCCGTTCCCCAAAAATATTGGGCAGGTGCTGAATCGAAAGTAAGAATCATGTAGAAAAAGGCAAAAAGGCGTCTCGCACACTGTAGGGCTCCAATCTGCAGTCGATTTATTTTGAATCAGAGAGGTGTTACGTTTCGAGCAAACGCTCTTCTGCGAGACGTTTTTTTGCCTTTTTCTTCTGAAGGTTAGAGAATAAGTCAGAGAAAGTCCTAAAAAGAATAGCTAATTGTGTAAACACACACACACAGAAAGAGTACCTGTGCCTCTCTGAAGATATAAGGGCCGAGCTCATGGCGCTTCTCCAGAATACGCCAAGCCTGATCAGGAGAAATGTCTATCTGCAGAGTTGGTGGCATTGAAGAGTTAATGAAACAGCTGATGATTGTGGAGATTTTCTGCTGAATGATAGCCGGATTGCTGTGCGAGTGACAGAGGTCCTGTATTCAGAAGGAGATCAAGGAATGAAGGGTGTAATGCTGTATAGTCGAGAGCTGTTAAACATGAGATTATATATGTATCCACACACTGTGAAAACATTTCATATCTTTGAAGGTAAGTGGACTGTGTAGCCACCAGCTCAGAGGCTTCTGGATCTAGTTTACCTTGTACCTCTGCACCTCAACCCAGAAACGCACGTCATTTTCCAGGAAGTCTCCTTTCAGAGACACAAAGTGCTGGAACTGCTGGCAGGTGGATGGGTCGAGAAGAACTCTCCGAAACAGTAGGATCTCTTTAGAGCAGCTCATCCACAACCCCTCAGGCTGGAGACAGGCAGCAATAATGTTAATCAGCTTTACTGATAACAGATAGAAACATCTTATCTGCCAGTAAAGACATAATATAAGTCACATTTCTGGTGCTAGTTGTACTCCTAAAGGGTCAGTTGATTTTTTAGAGTTGTACCGAGCTGGAGAAGAGCGGATGTGAGCTTAGCTCTTTGAAACACACAGTTAGCAATGATCATCCATTCATTTATCCTGGAATCTAATGTAGCACCAAGTCAGTGCCTAAAACCAAGCTTACCTGCTGATCAGGAAGTACATTATTGCTCTTTGTTCATGATATTTGACCTCCCAGGATTTCTTCTTACCTTCCAGACTGCTCTCCTTCGGTGGTAGATTTGCTGTGAGAACTTTTCGTCTGTTTGCAGCTGCTACACAGAAACACACAGGCCCAGAGTCAGAAATGAAGACTTTGAGGAGATGCCTCACACATGTCCCCGTGGTGCCCTCTATCTCTGGCTGTAACTGCATCTCTCTTTCCTTTGTACCTTTAATCTCATTTGTTCTTTCCAATCCCCTTCTCTGTCTCCCACTCTGACCTCATTTCACCTCTTAAACATCTTTTCCACCCTTACGCTCATCTCCCTTTCCACACTGTAATGCTAAACTACATCTACCTTTCATTACCTAATGAGAGGATCTGTGTCAGTAAACCTTGTAAACTTGATAACATAATGAGGCAGAGGAGCAGAATCTGCGGTTTATGTGTTTCCACTTGAAGAAGCAACAAGTCAATAAGTTCAGTGGCTGATCCTATAATCCTAATGTGTGGATCTGTTAGCGCTCAAAGCCATTATACAGCCAGAATAGACTGTTAACATGATACACCTCACAACTGCTTCTGGAGTGTTAAGTACTATTATTGGCAAATTAAATGAGATCAAATGAGTTTGATTCTAGTTTATAAACACAAACCATCCATCCATCCAGTCCATTCTCTGCACATCATTGAAACATTTACGATCACAGTGCCTTGTCAAAAAATTCATACCTCTTAACTTATTCACATATCGTCAGATCACAACCAGAAACTCTAACCTATGTTGTTGCTTAACCATGAAGTGGAAGGAAGAAGATGCATTATTTTCACAATTTTTAACATATATATATCTATATAGATATATAGATATATAGATATAGATATATAGATATATAGATAGAGAGAGAGAGAGAGAGAGAGAGAGAGAGAGAGAGAGATAGAGAGATAGAGAGAGAGAGAGAGAGAGAGAGAGAGAGAGAGAGATAGAGAGATAGATAGATAGATAGATAGATAGATAGATAGATAGATAGATAGATAGATAGATAGATAGATAGATAGATAGATAGATAGATAGATAGATATAACACCTTATTAATGATCATGTAAAACACTGTCTTGAAATCATTAATATTCCTCATGAACAATAAAACAACGTCCCAGAAAATGTTACTCAGTTTAAACTTTAAGCTGGTAAAAGTCCCACTAAGATCTGTGTGCTGTGAATTTCTACAATAAAGGCAGCAGGATGCCACCCAGTGGTAGATAAGAAAATGAATATAGGACTGATCAACAGATGATAAATGTGTACTGTGTGTATTCCTGATACAAGGTGCCTAAACCTGTGTTCTGGCATTACAAGTGTTGTTTTATCAGCAGTTCTTGTCAGATATTTTGGTGTAGCAGTCTCAAATAAAGCCAAGTGTGAGAAAACAAAGGGGCCCACCTTCCTGCTTTTCTGTCGCTCACTGAACTCTTTTGTGGAGAGGAACAAAGGCATCCACGTTTCTTCAATGTGACTCCTGATTATTTCCTGGATTTCCATCACGACTGGGTTTGAGAGACCTTCAAACTTCAGCCGCTCCTCTCCACCCGCCAAACGTAAGATCTGCACAACCAGCAGAGATAATGGAGATCAGTGACACGTATTCATGCAGGAATAACATTACACTTTTTTACACATTGCATTAAGAACACATGAAAAAGTGTAGAAGAGAAAGGAAACCCAACAGAACCCCCCCTTCCTTTCATCTCCGATGTTCTGCGTTATTCCCACAAGCTCTTCTCTTTATCTTCCATATTTTCCTTTCTTATATCTCATTTTCACAGTTTTTCTTTTTATTTGGAACGTGCACAGCTGTGCTTGCCCTCATTTACTCTCGTAAGGCTTTTGAAATGAGAACCAGTTGCAGAGTGGGAATCAGGAGATGAAAGAGGGGCATTATGTGACTGGATGACTGAGTGACTGAACGATTGAAGGGCCAAAGCAGTAAAGCTGTCAGTCTCTCTGCATCGCACACACAGAAGAGAACCAACAGTGAGATGTAAGAACAGCTGCCAGAGCGAACCCTTACAGAGTCAGAGACATTAGAAATGGCTTTCTAATTCAAAAGCAATTTTAATCATTGTTTTGAAGGCATTTATAGGATGACGCTGATAAATCCCAAACATCTTGCTGCCGTTTAAATCATGTCAACACAAGCATTTTGTTTTTATTAAATAAAACGGAGTAAATTCTGTGTGATGTAACAGACTTTGAACAGTTGGGGCAGATGAAAACGCTGGAAGCTACAGAGAATAACTGATTTTTTTTGTGACACTATAAAATACTGTCTGTCAGCCTTTGGATAAAGCATCACCCCTGCCCATTTCTCATGTGTTCATACCACCTAGAGATGGTTTACTCTATTATTTTATCCTGGCATCTAGAAATCCAATCTTCACCTATAAATGTCAAGATAGATTTGATCTAATAACCATTGTTGCTGGAGCTGAATTCAAACCATGCTCATCTCATTTTAATTCAAAGCAGGTTCAACTATTGTTGATTATCCAGCAACAGGATCTCAAAGGAGGGAGAGGAAGAGTTGTTTTGGAGCTGCAGCAGCCTCTGTTCATCAAATCTGGATACTGAGTCTTCATTTGGAACTCTTGTGTCACAGTCTGGTTTAAACTCCTTCATTTACATTTATTGGTGTAAACACTTATATCTGTGGATACAATGAATTTTTGTTTAGGATTAAATGAAATGACACATACATCATTCTGTTGTTCTGCAGTGGCAGGGCTATCAGGGCCAAAGAAGTACTTTTTGTTGAGGTACTTGACAACAATCTGAGATGACCCCTCCTGTCTGATGGCCTTGTGCTTCCTAGAAGTCCTCCTGTACTCCTCCAGGTCCAGCCAACACATCAAATGGATACTACACAGGGACAAAACAAACAAACAAACAAAAAACTTAAATCTGCATCAATCTCATCTCACTACATCATCTCTCTCCTTGGTACTCTACCTACCTGGCATCGTGTTCCTGTAAGAAAGCCATGAAGTGTCTAAACTCCTGATGCTGACGAAGTATGGAACCTAATCGATAACCGCGGTAAATTGGAGACACTCTGGACCACGAACCAGTGACTCGGGAACTCTTTGAGAAGTCAGCGGGTGGAACACTAGATGAAGGGAAAAATATGGACTTGTGCTGCTTCACATGAGGAAGAGACAAGAGAAACAGATAGGAAGAATATCTTTAAATAGTCAGTGCATGCCTCTCAGGTTTATCAGTGAGCATCTGTGTGACGAATGATGAGGGCATCTTTTACCCAACAGGACAGAGCATGACGTCCGGAAATTCTAATATTTTTCCATATTTATCCAGACCTCGACAGTAATAACTCCATTGTGTATGAAGCCTTTTACATGTTGAAGCATGTTTGATGCCTGCAGACCTGTCTCAGCTGCTGCTCTGATTCCGTGTGAAGCCTCCGGAGTTCTCTGTACTCTGGACTGTCGATGCAGCGCACCACTTCCTGCACACACACCTGGACACAAACACAGGAACTATATATAGCCAACTGATGAAATATTTGGTTATTTTGCAGTGGATTTAAATAAACTGATTTGAAAGGATCTTAAAATTTTGATCCAGGCTAATGTGTTTTCTGAATATTAAACAGGGCATTTTTATGGTTACTTTACTTTGTTTGATAAGTGTTAAATGGATTAAGCTTATATCCGATAGCCCTTTTCTAGTCTGTTCTGTTCTGACCACTCAAAACGCTACAAATTCACACTCACAAACGAGCACACATTTATACACTGATATGCAGATCGGTTCCTAGGGGCACATTGACATGTGACAGGAGGATGCGGGGATCAAAACTACAACCTTCCGATTGGAGGACAGATACTCTACCCACTGAGTCGATGTTTGTAAGAGAGAATTTAAATCAAAAAGCCTTTACAGAGGTTTGTATGGGCGTTGACGATCTCAAATGTATTTTATTAGGTTTTTATGTGATGCATCAGAACAAAGCACTGTATAATTGTAAGGTGGAAGAAAAAAATGACCATAACAAATAAAAATCTGAAAAAAGGTGCCATGCATTAAGATTCAGCTCACCTGAATCAATACTCAATCACCTTTGATTGCAACTACACGTACAAGTCTTTAGGCGTAGGCTATATCTCTACCAGCTTTTCACAACTAGAGAGCCAAGCTGTTGCCTGTAGGTCTGACTGTGTTTAGGGTCATCTCCCTACTGGAAGCTGAAGCTCTGCTGCAGTCTTTTGCATTATCCTTACTGGATATGGCTGTCTCCATCTGGATTTTAAAAGAGGATGGTGTGTACATGGTGATGGGAAGTATCAGTTTTCTGTCACACATATCATCTTGCATCTTAATCAGAAAGTTCCATTTGGCTCATTTAGTCTGTAGGTGGATGGTTATGTCTTGGTAGGTTTAACTGTGCCAAACTCTTCCCATGTTCAGATGATGCATTGAACAGCTTTGTGAGATATTCAAAGCTTGGGATATCGTTTTAAAACCTGATCTGGCTTTAAACTGCTCCACAACCCCAATCAGCTTCACCTCTGGTGGCAGTGCCCACTGTTAAACCGCATATAGACACTGAGGGCTCGGGGTGGGGGATGTGTGGCTGACTTCCCCACATCTCCACTTGGATTTCCTGTTCTGTGCTTCGTGCTTGGTCAGTTCATTGGTGGGTCTGGTTTACCTTGGTTGCATGCTTGGTACTCTGCGGTGTGCAGGAGTGAGATTCGGTAGCTAGCTGAGCTCTGTGTCTGGGTGCTGGCTGGTCTTGGCCTGGAGATGCCGTCCGCGTCTGCTGGGGGGGGCATTGGGATGTCGGCTATAGGGATTGGTGGCAGCGGCACATTTCGGCCATTGGCTGGCCATCGCCCTTGCGGCCCTCGTCAGCTGGTCCCTGGTCGGGTCCCTGTTGGGGGCCCTCGGGCCTCCAGGCCCATGGCTGGGTCCACCCTAGCATAGCCGGTTGCCGGCAGGGCCTGTGGGTTCGTCACTGTGGCCCCCCGGGCCCCTGCATTGCAGCTCTTAGATGTTCCTCCAGGTCTCTCCTCTGCTCCTCTCTTGGGAGTGCGATCAGCCCTTTATTGATCCGCCTTGGGCTCCTGTGCTCTGGGAGTCCTTTGGGTGTCTATGGCTCCGAACTCCTTTGTGTCTGCATCGATTCCTGGGAGGCAGATCGATGGCTTCTCACACCAGCTATTGAACACTAGTATGGAGGAACCTAATATGCACCAGCATAGTCACACACACACGTGTGGGGATTTAGGTGTTTACAGATACATTCTTGGGCTTAGGTTACCATTACTAAATCTTGTAATAATCAGTATCATGAGCTTTTCAGTGACGCTGTTATTGTATTCATATATCTATTTGTGGGTTGTGGTTGTGTAGTTCTCAGTTTGTATTGTTTGACTTGTTTTGTCAATGTTTATTTCCCTCTCCCTGTCGTTTTCCTTGTTCCCCATCCTTTCATGTATCTTCAACTCATCCTCTCCCTCTTAACCTTTTTTCCTTACCTCTCTTGATCTACTTTCTTTCTTCCCCTTTATTTTCTGTCTCCGTGTCCCTGGCACAAAAAACAACAACAACAAACCCACAATAATTTCTAATAAAGATTTCTTACACATATATTTATCAAGTGGAGTACTGTAGCAGAAGCTTTAGTAAATCTGTCGGGCTTCTACTTGGTACTCAGACACCAATTCAGAGCTCCACACTGCCAGACAGGACACGTATAAAACAAAACAAACAAAACAAAAAAAAACTGCTCCAAATCTTCTCGACTTCCTTTGCGTGTTCCTAGATCTTCATGATTGTTTTTGCTCATGAATGTTCTTTAACAAACGCCCGAAGCCTTCAAAGAACAGCTGGATTTATATTTAGAAATAATCCCACTCAGGTCGACTCTATTTACCAAATAGGTGACGGCTGAAGGCATTTGGTTACACTGGATTTTATTTAGGGCTATTAGAAATTGCAGAGTAGAAATGCATGCCACATTTTTCAGATTCTAAATGCAAAAAATATCAAAAACCATGTATATATTTCCCCCGCCCCCCACTACTTTGTGTTGGTCCATCACTTTCTCAAAAAATGATATTGAAGTTTAGATTTGCACTGTAAAAAATTTGGAAAGGCTGAAAGAATGTAAATATTTTCCAAGGCACTGTAACACAACAAACAAACAAACACTAATGATTCGAATTAGAAAGTAGAATTAACTTACAGCAACAAAGTCAATTTTCGTGTTAAAACAAGAATGTTAATTCCCTTGAATCTCATGTTTGCTTATTGCATAGAAGGTGCCTATGTCAGCACCATAAAAACCTTGATGGATTATGTTGTTATACACCTGCTGAAATGACTCTTTGTCCCTCCGGTTCAGCAGTGTCCACGGCTCCAGAAGGATGTCCAGTGCGTGTTCCTCCACCCCATCAAACAGCTCCTCAAAAGCAGGCAGCCGTCTGTTGTACACCTCCCTCCTGATTTCTGTGTTAACATTAATGCTCCTCCAGGCAGAGCTGGAAATGTACGTGGAGTAAAGGAGCTGGAGAGGAGAAGAGATGAGAAAATCTTTTCAAGTAAGAAACGTTTTCTGCAAAACCACAATCACTTTCATCATCACCGTTGCTTTCTGCTTTTACAATACCACTTTTTCTCATCAGAGCTGCCACCACACCAAATAAATGTCACTCATTTAACCCTCCTGGCCATGGCACTATGGAAATAACACTAAATGTTATCCCTCTGGTGAACTAAAAGTCAACTTGAACAAAAAGAGTTTTGCTGTGATGTGTTCTGGACAGAAACATTCGAACATAATGGTTCTAGGTGACTGAGCTGGCACAAAACTGTGGGTGGAACTCATTTGTTTTTAATGAGAAATACGATTTATCCACCCAAAACAGGAGGGCTGAGAGGGCAGAGAGGAGAATGGAGGAGACAAGGCTACACAAATGAATGGAATATATCAATATATACTGGGACATGAATGGAAGCTTCTGCATAGATTTAAAAAGGGAGGGAGGGAACTCTTTTGATTTTACATTTGTTTACTGGTTGCTGATTAATAACATTTAAAAAAATGTTCTCT